>AWOL01S0054697.1:5065-16594 GCA_000715115.1 Nicotiana otophora | reverse complement strand
TCGCCCACAGAATGGAGCCAACCATAGTGAGGTCAAATGAGCAAGAATCGGGGACTAATTCAGGAGTTGTTAAGATGTTTGAAGAACTGATAAAACGGATCGAAAAAAACAACAAAAAGGTAGAAGCGTACAACTCCAGGGTTGATCAAATCCCGGGGGCACCCCCGATATTGAAAGTTTAGATTCCAAAAAATTCGTACAAAAGCCTTTCCCCCCGAGCGCAACCCCTAAACCAATCCCAAAGAAGTTTTGCATGCCCGAAATTCCTACGTATAATGAGATAACCGACCCTAATGAACATGTTTCCTCTTACACATGTGCCATTAAAGGAAATGATCTAGAAGATGATGGGATCGAATCTGTATTATTGAAAAAATTCGGTGAAACCCTGTCGAAGGGGGAAATGATATGGTATCATAATTTACCATCTAGCTCTATTGATTCTTTTGCTATGCTTGCAGATTGTTTCATAAAAGCACATACCGGGGCCATAAAAGTCAAGACCCGGAAGTCGGACCTATTTAAGGTAAGACAAAAGGATAACGAGATGCTAAGAGAATTTTTATCTCGTTTTCAAATGGAACGAATGGATCTACCACCAGTTACAGAAGGTTGGGCCATTCAAGCTTTCACTCATGGTCTTAACGAATGGAGCTCGATGGCTTCACGGAGGCTGAAACATAACCTAATCGAATACCCAGCTATGACTTGGGCCGAGGTGCACAATCGGTATCAATCTAAAATAAGAGTTGAAGACGACCAGTTGGGTTCCGGGTCCGATTTTAAAAGTGATATCAATCGAGAACCAAGGTCAAGCAAGGATCAATACCGGTCATACAACGGAGATCGACGGGGTAGCAAACTTTTACGTAACCCCGTACGAGGCGAAAAGAGAAATGATCGAAGCCAAGGATCTCGGGGACTGATAAACAGAAATGGTTTCAATAGGCATACCGAACCTAAGGAAGCACCACGGCTATCAGAGTATAACTTCAGCTCGATGCATCCGCCATCATGTCGGCTATTGGACGCATCAAGAAAACTAAATGGCCTCGACCCATGCAAACTGATCCCGACCAGAGGAACCCCAATCAAATGTGTGAATATCATGCCACCCATGGGCACAGAACGGAAGATTGCATGCAACTAAGAGAGGAGGTAGCCTGGTTATTCAATAAAGGGCACCTTCAAAAAATTTTAAGCGACAGAGTCAAAAACCATTTCAAAAAACAGGGATTTCGGTAAACAAAACGAACAGGAAGAACCACAACGCATTATCCACATGATCATCGATGGAGTCGATACCCCTCAGGGGCTGGTACTTAAACACACTAAGACATCAGTTATGAGAGAAAAGCAATCTCGAACTTGGGATTACGCACCCATAAGAACCTTTTCCTTTAATGATAAAGATACAGAAGGAGTCATGCAACCTCACAACGATGCACTGGTAATATCCGTACTTATGAATAAAACTAAAGTTAAGCGTGTGTTAATTGATCCAGGTAGCTCGACCAACATTACTAGATCGAAGGTTGTAGAATAGCTCGGTCTATAGGACCAGGTCATACCCGCAACCCTGGTTCTAAACGATTCAATATGGAATGTGAAATTACCAAAGGCGAGATAATTCTGCCGATAAATGTGGCCGGGACTATCCAGAAAATGAAGTTCCACATACTAGAAGGCGATATGAGATACAATGCCCTTTTTGGAAGGCCATGGATCCACAATATGAGAGATGTACCTTCGACCTTCCACCAGGTTCTTAAATTCTCAACATCCGAGGAAATCAAAATAGTGTACGAGGAACAACCGGCCATAAGGGAAGTTTTACCATCGAAGAAGAAATTTCGATATCCTATCCTTCATCAACAAAGGGGCCAGGCTCGAAGGGGGAACGTGATGCCAAATAGCAATCACAGACGTCAGCATCGAACCAACTAGAAGATCAAACGATTGACGAAGATGACGAGCAAGGGATCCCAAGATCCTTCGTGGTCCCCGATGATTCTGATGCGACCCAATCAACGGTCGAAGAACTGGAGCAAGTCGTACTAATTGAATATCTTCCCGAATGAAAGGTATACCTAGGAATGGGATTAACCCCCGAACTCATGAAAAAGCTTATTCGATTTCTTGTTAATAATATAGATTGTTTTGCTTGGTCCCATTTAGACATAACATGGATCCCACCAGATATAACAACGCATCGGCTAAGCCTGGACCCTAGGTTCGAACCGGTGAAGCAAAATAGACGACCCTAGTCTGAGGTAAAACACGCATTTATAAAGAACAAGGTAACTAAACTTCTCAAAATAGGGCCCATTCGGGAAGTATGCTTACCAACGCCTAGTAAATATAAAGTTCGAGGAACAAATAGGTAAATTAATGGAAGTTTATGTTGATGACATGCTAGTTAAGTCCCTTCGCGCAGAGGACTTTTTGGCTCATTTGCAGGAAACATTCGAGATTTAAAAGAAATACAACATGAAGCTCAACCCCGAGAAATGTGCTTTCGGGGTCGGATCAGGCAAGGTTCTTAGCTTCGTGGTATCTAATCGAGGGATCGAAATCAACCCCGATAAAATCAAGGCCATCGAAGATATCACGTTCATGGATAGTGTAAAAGCCGTGCAAAGGCTTACAAGACGGATTGCTGCCTTAGGTCGATTCATTTCGAGGTCGTCGGATCGAAGTCACAGATTTTTCTCTCTGCTCAGAAAGAAGAACGATTTCACCTGGACCCAGAATGCCAACAGGCATTAGGAATTGAAACGATACCTATCGAGCCTACCACTGCTGCACACTCCAAAGGCAGACGAGAAACTTTTCTTGTACTTGGTAGTATCGAAAATCGTGGTAAGCAGCGTCCTAGTTCAAGAAGAGAAAGGTACGCAATTTCCCATTTATTATGTAAGTCGAACCTTAGGGGAAACATAAACTAGATATCCACACTTAGAGAAATTGGCACTGGCGCTGATAAGCGCCTCTAGAAAGTTAAGGCCATACTTTCAATGTCACCCCACATGTGTATTAACCACTTACCCACTTCGTAATATTTACACAAGCCCGAACTATCAGTCCGATTGGTCAAATGGGCCGTCAAACTCAGTGGGTACGATATAGAATATCAACCCCGGACGGCCATCAAGTCTCAAATTTTAGCGGACTTCGTGACCGATTTCATGTCAACCCTCGTACCCGAAGTCGAAAAAGAACTTTTGTTGAAATCGGGTACGTCATCGGGACTATGGACCCTTTTCACAGACGTGGCTTTGAACCTAAAATGGTCCGGGCTAGGCATCGTTTTAAAGTCACCTACGGGTAGCACTATTAGGAAATCTATCAAAACTACTAGATTGACTAACAATGATGCCGAGTATGAGGCCATGATTGCAAGTCTCAAGTTAGCTAAAAGCCTGGGAGCAGTAGTTGTTGAAGCCAAACGTGACTCTTTACTGGTGGTAAATCAAGTAAACAAAACCTTCGAAGTTCGATAGGATAGAATACAAAGGTATTTGGACAAACTACATGTAACTTTGCACCGTTTCAAAGAATGGACTTTACAACATATACCTCGAGAACAAAACAGTGAGGCTGATTCACTTGCAAATTTTGGATCATCGGTCGAGGAAGATGAGATCAGGCCGGGGACTGTCATTCAACTCTCGAGGTCCGTGATCGAAGAAGGTCATGCCGAGATAAATTCTACAACCTTAACCTGGGATTGGAGGAATAAGTATATTGAATACTTGAAGAATGGAAAACTCCCATCGGACCCTAAATATTCGAGGTCCCTGTGAACCAAAGCTGCTCGATTCACGTTGAATGCAGACGAAACATTATACCAAAGGACATTCGATGAACCATTGGCAGTATGTTTAGGTCCAGGAGACACCGAATACATCCTACATGAGATTCCCAAGGGTACTTGTGGAAATCATTTTGGTGTCGATTCATTAGTACGAAAATTAATCATAGAGGGATATAATTTGATCGATATGGACAAAGATGCAAAGGAGTTTGTTCGAAAATCTGAAAAATGTCAAAAGTTTGCACTGATGATCCATCAGCTCGGAGAAGAACTTCACTCAGTTCTATCTCCATGGCCATTCATGAAATGGGGAATGGACATCGTCGACACTCTACCATCGGACCCAGGTATAGCTAAGTTTATTTTATTTATGACTGACTATTTCTCTAAATGGGTTGAAGCATATGCGTTCGAGAAAGTAAAAGAGAAATAGGGTATAGACTTCATCTGGGATCATATCGTATGTCGATTTGGGATACCCGCCGAAATAGTGTGTGACAATGTGAAACAATTTATCGGCAGTAAAGTGACAAAATTTTTCGAAGACTATAATAATAAAGGATATTGTCAACACCGTATCACCCCAGTGGGAACGGACAGACCGAATCAACAAACAAGACTATCATCCAAAACCTGAAGAAAAGGTTGAACGAAGCTAAAGGGAAATGGAGAGAAATTCTGCTCAAAGTCCTTTGGGCATATAGGACAACATCGAAGTCCAGTACGGGGGCAACTTCATTTTCCTTAGTATATGGTTCCGAATCATTAATTCCAGTCGAAGTCAGAACCCAGCGCAAGGTTTTGACATACATCAGAGGAATCAAACCACGAGGCTACGAGTACTAGCCTCGAATTATTAGATGAAAAACGAGAAGTGACACTTGTTCGAATGGCTGCGCAAAAGCAACGAATCGAAAGGTACTACAATAGAAGAACCAACCTCCGCCACTTCAGGATCGGGAACTTAGTCCTAAGGAAGGTCACCGCCAACACTCAATATCTTAATGAAGAGAAGCTCGGCCCGAATTGGGAAGGACCCTATCAAGTCCTCTATATAGTCAGAAGAGGGTCTTATAAACTCGGAACGATGAATGGCGAACCATTACCAAACAACTGGAACATATCACTTCTCAAATGATATTACTGTTAAGGTATGATTTTCTCCATTCTTTCGTCTATATATATACGACGCTAATTCATTGCAAGAGTTCAACCATAAACATCGAGACCTCATATTTTAAATTACGTGGTGCACTCTTTTTTCCTTAGATCGGTTTTTATCCCAACCGGGTTTTTCCGGCAAGGTTTTTAACGAGACAATAACTATGTGCTACGTGAGGACAATTCAATAGTATCCAAGGCTTCTTTACAATCAACCTCGAATATTGGGGGGGCTTTACCATCGAATAAATCGAGTTCAATAAAAGAAAGTTATTTCATACCAAAGGCATGTCAAACAGGGTCTCGATAGGGAAAAGTGTAAGGGCCAAATGGTCAAAACGAACCTTGCATGCATAGTTTTGCTCGAGACCTGAAACAAAATACGAACACATATATAATGACAACTTTACCAATAACTCATATTTTTAAAATTTCGTTATGCTTCATGATCCAAATAGGCTTAAGGGTCGACCATTACCAAATGAGTTTTTGAAAAACTTACACCATAAAGCCTACAGGCTACAATACTTTGAGTTCAAGTTCGAGAAATCACTCACTAGACTATTAAGCCTAAGGGCTATCTTACTTCGAGTTCGAGCAATCACTCACTCGGAAAAGGCAGGGAGATTGGGCGAGTCCCCGATTACTATTGCCCCAAGCGACTCGCTTGGGGCATTCTCCTCAGTTCGGAGAGCTTTAGGATCTGTCTATTCTGATATACCCACTGATTGTCGACTTCGGTAGGAAGCATCCTCGATCTCTAACGGTTCGGGGACTCTGCCCGAACCTTCCTCCGATATCTCCTCAGTCTGAGGTGGAGCTTTATAAATCACCCACGACGCGGCTGCCTTTGGGGCATCGTTGGTTTTCTTCATTCGGGCCACTAGCATGGACCCGTCATTTTTTTCTTCTTCTTCGTCTTTATCCCTTAGACGCAGAACTGATTCTACGGTTAAAGGAATGATAATATTCCCCGACTTACGATCCATCCTCATCTTCGATTTTGGATCATCGGAGGCAGAAGCCCTTTTTCTCTTATTAGCTTTCGCCGGCTTTGGAGCAGAGGCTGAAGCCTCTTCCTCAACGGATGAGGGCCTCAAAACCACATCTTTGCCCATACCTACATATAGGAAAATTTATTTAAGTATATGGAAAACATCTCATTCGAACTACCAAAGATACAAGAAAGAGGCTCACCATGATTTTTGGCCTCCCATCGGCCCTTTGACAAATCACGCCACAAGCACTCGACATATGTGGAGGTCAAAGCTAGATCCCGTACCCAGTCCTTGAGATCGGGGACTACACCGGGCATCCAAGGAACCGCTACATCACAAAAAGGGGGATATCGGTGAGGAAAGCAATGAAGGGGAAAAATAGTAGGAGATAACAACAGAATTAGACTTACGCTTCATGTTCCACTCCTCGGGAAAAGACATCTTTTCAGTCGGAATCAGGTCCGAAGTCTTTATTCGAACGAACCTGCCCATCCAGACTCGATCCATGTCCTTGTCTATACTCGAGAATAGAACCTTGGTAGCCCGACGCTGAAGTTTTATTAACCCGCCTAGAAAGAGGCGAGGGCAGTACAATCGGATGAGATTGTCGAGGGTGAAAGGCATCCCCTCGATTTTGTTCACGAAGTAATATATCAAAATAACGATCCGCCAATAAAAGGATGGATCTGGCCTAGGGTTATTTGGTATTGACGACAGAAATCAATAATAACAGGATCGAGGGGACCTAACGTGAAAGGGTAAGTATACACACTTAAAAACCCCTTCACATAAGTGGTGATATCTTCTTCAGAAAACGGGATTACTATTTCTTTGTTCTCTCAATTGCAATCTTTCTTTAGCTGTTCGAGGTGCCTCTCGATTATCGAGCACATATACCTCGATACTGGCTCACATCGGTCGGGAACCGACGAGCCTTTATCGACCTTAAAATCAGAGGTAAGAACACACGCCCCAGGAACGCACTCCTCAGGCCGTGGCTCCACCGGTGTTTTGTCGGCGGCAAGTTGTGAAGAAGAAGCTTTTTCTTTCTGAGGAATGGTTTTGATGTTTTCGCTATTTTTGGATTTAAAGATCGAAAATAGAATGAGGTAACAGATATGTGGTATTTTTGAAGAAAGATTTTGCAGAGAAGAATCACAGATTTGCAAGTGAATTCAGAAAGTGTGAGAAAGAAGTTAGAAAATTTAGAGTTTGAAGATGTAAAAGTGATTAAAAGTGAAAATGGGGGGCTATTTATAGGTATAGCAATGGCGGTTCAAATTCGATAATGGCCGACCACCGTCTGACACGCATTAAATGCCTTGGAAGGCTAAATCGACTGGACAACTATCACGTGCGTTATGATCGATCCCAATGTAAATGTCAGCTTATATCTGATCGAGCCGTTGAGAAATCATGTCGTTTCTCGCTACATCCTTCCCGAGAAGCGAAGGGACTATCTGTATAAGGTAAAAACCAGTTAGTCCTTCGTACGAACTGGTCGAAATGGCAATGCATTGGATCGGAGAAGCGTCTTCATAATATCAGGTGGAGGTCCGAAGTCAGGTCACCAAGCTTCGAACCCTAGGGACCGATCAATGTCGAGCTCGATATTATTATCGAGCTCGAATCCAAATCGAACTATGATGCAAAGTGAAGTTATTGAGCTTATGAGGCAGAGACCGACCAACACTGACCCCGAATCAATACAAGGATCCGAGTCAGAATCGAGCTCGAGTTTAGATCGAGAGCTCGAGTCGATACCAAGCTCGAGTCAATATCGAACTCATAGACAAGAGTCGTTGCAATCCCACTAGAGAAGAGAATCCTGGCAAGAATTATGGAAAAACTGATTTACCATGGGTCTCTCACTATGTACTTTTAATTATATCTAAAGTAGGATCCCTCCACTATAAATGGGATGATTATTATTTCTGTAAGGACCAAGTTTTTGCATACATTGTAACTCAAATACCATACACTCCTATATTGAAGAGTTATCCCTTTTAGCTTCATAAATTGATTCATCTTGCTTAATCTATAAATCATCTTCTTCTCAACTTTACTTATTTTTCATTCTTTACAGTCAACACTCGATATTTCTATTCATTCTTATGATTTGTGTCAAGTTATACCACATACCCTTAAAACTACGTACAAATTTAACTTTATTTATTTTTCGGGTAAGCATCTATGTTTATTAGGGACGATTTATCATCTTCCCTCCAACATGAGACTCCGAAGTGAATCAAAATTTAATCGGGTCCGCTAAGATATCAAACACATTTCATTAATAAAGTTGCTGAAGGGTCCGTCAGAGAGCAGTACCGACATCACAAATTCTGATGAATAGTGGAGTACTGACTCTCCATTACTCCCACTCATATAAAAAACTTTGCTATTATTATATATATATACCAACAAATAGGTTCAAATTATTAGTTGTTTGTGTTTGATTTCAGCAATGATAAAAAAAGCAGCCTCATTAGTGCTGCTTTTAACTTTAGTTTATCAAGCCATTCGTCCCCCTCCTCCCAAAACTTGCAGCACAGCAGGTCTCCCATCCACCACACCAAGCATCAAGCTTAGAGATGGAAGGCATTTGGTGTACAAAGAATATGGTGTGCCCAAAAATTCTGCCAATTATAATGTCATATATGTTCATAGCTTTGGTGGCAGCAAATTCGAGGCTGCACTTATAACTTCGGTACGTATAAAATTTACTTCGGGTGAATTTGGTACGACGGGAGTCATTTTTTCAAAAAACAAAAAAGTAGTTTCTGGTGTTTGGAATATTTATTAAAGATTGATTATAATTTTAATAGTAACGGATAGTTGTTCGATGAAATTTTCTAGTATTAGATTGATGGTAAAATTGATGTCATGTGATCAGGAAGTTACGGGTTTGAGCCGTGAAAACAGTCTCTTGTAGAAATGCAGGGTAAGACTGCGTACAATAAATCCTTGTGGTCCGGCCTTCCCCGGACCCAGCATATGGCCAGAGTTTAATGCACCAAACTGTTACTTTTTTTTTTTTAAGATTGATAAGAGTAGTATCTAATTAATGATGACTTCCGCCGATAACTAAGGAAAGTTATTCTTTCTCTTTTGGTGGAAAATATCATAACCAAACATCAGAAAATAGTTTTTAATTTGAAAAATATTTTCCGTCGTACCAAAAATACTTTCTATCTTTTAGATTTTTCAAGGCTTGAATATTGAAATTTTTTGGATTGAAATCTATTGCTGTTTGCCACAGAAAGCAATTGAAGAATTAGGGGTATACTTGGTGTCCTTTGATAGACCTGGTTATGGAAAAAGTGATCCTCATCCAAAGAGAAGTTTTAAAAGTTTAGCTCTTGATATAGAAGAGCTGGCTGATCAATTGGAACTTGGAGATAAATTCTACGTTATTGGGTTTGCTATGGGTGCTCACTTCGTTTGGGGCTGCCTTAAGTACATACCTCAACGGTAACATCATAAATTTTATTACTAATATGTTGTTTTCTTGTTACATTTGTCAAAGTTTAAGGTCGGTGTATTGATGGTGAAAAACTATTTATACAATATAGGTCATTTAGTAAGTAACTACAAGTAAGATTCTTGAAATACATTAATTGATAATCGGTAAACGTAATAACTTACCCACTATTAATAGTGGAGTCACCTTGGTTTAACATTTGTTTATTGATATCCATATGCCGAAAAATTATGATGTGTAGCTAGGTCTCACACACACAAATATTTATTTTTTATTTTTTTGACAATCCTTTATGAAATTTCTAACTTCCACATTATCTACTAGCAAGAGTTAATTGATAGTATAAAAAAATCTTTACATTGTCAGTATATATAACATAAATATTATTTGCTATTGTTTTATAATTTCACAAGATTTTGGTTTTCTTTCTTCTGGTTAAGCTTATAATCTCATTTGTGTTTTTTTTATTCATAGCTTAGCTGGAGCTGCATTATTGGCTCCAGCAATCAATTATTGGTGGCCTGGATTTCCAGCAAACTTGACTAAACAAGCGTTAGATAAACAGCTACTAAGAGACCAATGGGTTTATCAAGTTGCATACTATGCCCCTTTGCTAATGTACTGGTGGAACACTCAACAATGGTTTCCTGGCTTTAGTGTTATAACTGGGGAATTCAAATTGTCTCAAAAAGATCTCAAAATTGCCTCCTCACTTGATGAGATGCAACTTCAGCAGGTACATAATTAAATTATATTATCCCCTTTATTCTTTTTGTAAGTCCAATAATTTTTAATTAGTACGTACTCTATTAAGACACAGATTTAGAATTTTAAATTGATAGTTAATTTTTAAAATTCTTAGTACTAAACTGTTCAAACACTAAGGCTACATTCGCCAGTGACTCTACTCTCGAACTAGCTAGCAGCGTTCATGCCAAGCAAGATCGCCCTTGCCACTTTCCTTTCTCTAGTATAGACAACCCTCTCTATAACAGCCTCATGTGTTCCGGATTTTTTTGGCTATTATAGCGAAGTGTTATAAAGAATATGTATTATAACGTAGCATAAAAATTGGTTCTATAAAAACTTGGCTTTTATAGTGAATGACTGTTATATAGCGAAGATGTTATAGAGATCTAGCTGTACCATAATAAAAGGGAAGTTCAATGCACAAAGCATCCCGCATTCACGCAGAATCTGTAGAAGAGTCGGGGCTGTGATGTAAACAGTCTACCCTAATACAAATATTTGTGGCTGCTTCTACAACTCTGTACCTTAATATGATGCTTTTTTTTTTTTTTTTATAGTTTGCTAACTAGTGATATTCATATGTAGGCATATGTTACACAACAAGGAGATTTCGAGTCCCTCCACAGAGACTTGATTATTGGTTTTGGTAAACCGGAATTTGATCCTATGAATATGAAAAACCCTTTCCCTAACAACGAAAGCTCTGCACATCTGTGGCATGGTATTGAAGATGGGATTGTGTCTGTTAATCTACAACGTTTCATCGCGAAAAAACTTCCATGGATAAAGTATCACGAGCTATCAGATGCTGGACACTTATTTCCTTGTGGTGAAGATAGTGTAAAAGATGTTATATGGAAGGCTCTTTTGAGTGAGAAAATTTAATTGATTTTTACAAAATGGAAAATTGTTAAGGTTATGATTGTAATAAGGTGGATCCAGGATCTTTTAATAATTATATAAATAGTATAAAAAGTCCATTACAATATTATTTGTGATTGTAACTTAGTAAATCCTGAAAGAATTCCTACAACTATTCGTCAGGCCAAAATGTAAAGATATGAACTTGACTCATCATATTAGATTATTAGGCAATCGACCTTCTAGATAAGGTAAATATATGAACCTGCAAAAAGAAAATGTGTCGGTTCGGAGAAAAATAATTTTTAACTTTTTTTATATTTGGTTGGTCAAAATATTTTTTTTAATAAAATAAATTCTTTAAATTTAAAGAAAATGACTTCTCCAAGGGAGTAGGGAAAACAAGTTTTATAAATGGTATTCCACGTTGCTTGTCTCCTCCACACACCTAACATCCTCAA
>AWOL01S0054695.1:8815-33390 GCA_000715115.1 Nicotiana otophora | reverse complement strand
AAAATTCAATATAAAGTCTTAAAAATATATATATAAATTATATATTTATATGTCAGTTTGGTTTGGGTTTTTTTACTCAATACCAAAACCAAGTTAAACCAAATATAGTCAGATTTTTTAAACGATTCGATTTGAATTTTCGATTCGGTTTGAATAGCGCTAGCTTAGACAACTAAAATAGCAGACACACACATGTCAAACATGCTTCACTATTCTTCATCAAAATATCGTATTATTATCTGTACTAAAGATACTGAAGAACTGCAATTCAATGAAAAGGACTATATTTTTCCTTCATCAATCATTATGTAGCAACATGCCAAGTATTCTAGCATAAAAATGGCGATGCCAAATGTAGAAAGGATAAATGAAATGATGCTTTAAGTTATGAGTGGCTAATGAGGCTGAATTCCACAATTGTAAATAAAATTTTGTCAGAAGGGATTGATATGATACAGATAAAACGGTGTTAGTAAGAATTAGTTTGATAAACATTGAGTGTGAATAAATATATTTTCAAAAATTAAAGGTTAAAGATAAGGAAAATGTGCAAATATAAAAATTGAATGTTTTCCGACCAAAATGAATATTATCCCATAAATCAAGGATGTCAAAGAAATACAACGGCTTAAATATATATACTTTTTGACATGCTGAATCTGAGATAAATTCTCTGATTATTAATACTCCTTTTTAAAAAAAATAATACCTGTTCTACTTTCTATATTAGCTGCTGTTGGAACAAAAGTAAAATATATCTTTACAATTTTTCGTTCTACTTTTAATATATCCAAAAGGTACTTCGAGGTTCATTTTTGTTGTTAAAAAAAGGCTTCAACAATTTGACGAAGTCAAATTGAACATAACTTTTTCCACTTTTAGTTAAAAATATAATAAAACTTAGTAACTTACCTGAATTGTCATGTCAGAACTTAACGGGATAGCTAAATTGGGATGGATTGAATGGCCTTTTCACTACTATAGTTCTTTAAGATAAATAGATAAGAAGTATTTTACCCTCTTCCTCGCTACCCAATTAGAAATATTCAGTAACTAAATTTGTCCCTAATTTGAAATTTCCTTCGGACTTTTTCTACTAACCCGTTTCAGAAACTATTTTACGTTCGGTAGCCAAAGAAGATGTGTATAAAATTTGTACAATTTTTGTATATAATATACATACAAAAAAAATATATATTTTTAGCTATTATTTTGAGAGCGACTATACAGTGTCAACTTCCTATTTCCTTCTTTTTCCTTTTCCCGGAATTTTGCATCTAATTTTTCTTTTCTATCTTTCTACAAAGAACCCTGCCCACCATAAATCAAAGTGTTTATAGAGGGTGAAGTACACAAATAGCTCTCACACTTGATAGTTTTAAACTTTTATTCTTATTTGTCCCATGGGCAGAATTTCGAGTTTAACAAGTGTTGGCTCTCGCCTGCCTCGTGGTCAATACTTTTAACTTGATCTTGAAATTATGCTCACGGAGCAAGCAGGGGTCAAAAGTTAAAGACCACCCTAAAAAGTATCATATTTCTGCAATTCTTTGGTTTCCGAACCCAGCATTATCAAGCCCAGTGGGCCTTGAGTTGGACTTCCTTATAGGGCCTCATGTGGAGTTTATATCGAATTTAGGGCCCTTCATACCTTCTCCAATTTTTCTTTACTAAATGAGCTTTCATTCAAAAACGCTACCCTCGACTTGACACCTTAGGTCTTCTCAATGCCTTTACCAGAAATCTTATGTCCTTTCAACTTGGAAAGTTTTCCCTTTTCAAAAAATCCATATGTCAATCGTTTTTAAATAATTGAAGCAAATTTGGTAATCGAATACTAGAAAATCAACCAAAATATCTTCTCCAAACAAAATATCAATCCAAATGTAAGCTTTCAGGAACAGACACAAAAGTTGTCCAAAATATTTTGAAACACACGACTTTTTTCCATAATTTTTTTAATTAAAGGATCTTCAAAATGTAAGCCAAAACCAAATCCAAACGCCATATTATAATTTGGTACGCTAGAAAGATTAGCTCCTAAATCATGTCTGGCCTTTCGAATAGCAATGAAGGAATATAGTAATCATAAAATAATGAATAAATGACAAAAAAATGTATAAGAATGCGCTTCAATGGAAAAAACAAATATAAGTAATAAAATCTAAAATAATCATTAACTACTAGTATGATGGAAATGTTGGAATAAATAAGCTTAAATGGGTCGGGGAAAGGCAACATTGAAGGTAGGAAGTGCTTCTATTTTTAATGTGCTTTACGCGATCTAAATTTGAATTAATCAAATAAGTGAGTTTCGAATACTGACTATAAAAAGAAAAAAAAAGAAAAAGAAGATAAGATTGTTACCTCAAGAGAAACCTTAGGTGCAGGGGGCTTTGTGGCAATGTAGAAAACAACCAAAGCTATTATCATACTCACAATAAGCCTCCAAGTTACTTGCAAAACAATCCACGGTGTCGAATCCGAATATCCCAAAGAAAAAAACCTCTTCCAATTTCCTTTCCCATAATAATAATCCTCCTCTTCATATTCATATTCATCCTCATATTCATTCCCCTCTTCAACACTATTACCATTTTTCCCACAACGTTTCTCATGATCAATATCAACGTTCTCATCATTAATTCCTGTTTCATGGCTCTGAAGCGAGTCACATGATATCTTCTTCTCGTGATGTGAGAACGAATGGTTAGATCCACGAGACGAGTATCGAGAGAGAGCCAATGGACCGACCTCGGGTTGAGGGATTGGGGAATGACATACTGAAAACTCGTTAATATTATTATTTTTGTTGTTGTTGTTATTATTACGAGTGAGTTCTCCGCTGTTTGCATGCGAGATAGTAGATGGACTTTGGACGAAGTAAAGTGTATAAGGAGAATGTCGAAACAAGGCTTCCTCCTCTGAATCCATCCTATAGTTAGCCATGTTTTTTGAGATGAAATTTAGAAAATGAAATAGGAGAAGGAAAAGAAGAAGAAGAAGAAGAAGAAGAGAGGGAAGTATGATTTCACTGACAAGTGAAAGTGTCTTTGGAGGGTATTTTAAAATAAGAGAAAAGCAAATAAAGAGACGTTGCTTTTGAGGTTGGCTTTGCTTTACTTGAGACATCATTACCCTGAGTTTGCAAGCCTTACCACATTGTGAAACTCAAAGCTTTTTAATTATTTATTTTTTAAAATTTAAATTCTTTTTCTTCTCAATCCTTTTTCGTTTAAGCATTATTTAAGTGGGTTTTGTAATCATAATTGTGTATTACATGAGTAATACCGGAAAAATATTATTACTCCTAAGTGATAGTTGAAATTTAAGTTTAAAAAAAACATCAAATTGAAAATGTTACGTACCAAATTAAAAAGAGTCATGTGATAATGAGGAAGGACTGGGTTACTATTTTACTTATTTAAATATTGTTTTTTTGTGGAAAATAACCAAAAATTGGTGTCTTCAAGAAAAAGACTGCTCCCTGTTAATCTTTGGTATTTTTTGGCAAGAGGAAATGGTAGTAAGGTCACGGTAGACTGTTCATTTGCATTAGTTTGGCCACTTTTAAAAAATAATGTTTTTTCCCGAAAAAACTTCTGTATCTCAAAGTAGAATTGGAAAATAGTAGGAAATTCGAAAGAGATAGGTCAGACAAATTCTTTTACTTATCATTATTGTTGCACAAATTAATTAATTTCATAATTAACTGTACTGGAATATTCATGATCAGTTTTAAGTATATTATCATATTTAGATCTATTGTAGTAAATTAAAATAATATAGCACTATGTTACCAGATTATAAAGATGTCAAATTAAGTTCAGAATTATAAAATTATTACTTATACGGTGACTGAACTTAAAATTTTGAAATTTCATTAAAGCAAAAATGGTAATTAATCTTTTAACACACAAGCTGAAAAAAAGAAGAAGAAGTCAAAACTAACGATTCATTTGTCAAATACTATCTCCTTCACACTACATTTTACTTCTATTGTTTTTCGTTACGTCCCTTTTTATTTTAAACATATTATTAATGTAAGAATCGAATTTTGTGTTCTATTAAAATGAAAATGGTGTTACTCTTTAAATAATTTTTAGTGTTTAAGTGGGTTTCGACTTTTATGAAAATAGAATAGCGAAGAAAAACATCGACTTGCTTGTGCAGAGTAAAATATTCTTTTAAAACGTCATAACCCTCTATTATTTCCTTAAACTTTAAGATTTCTTTCATGTTTTTTTAAAAGTGAAATGACTTTCTTGATAGTCAGCAGGGATTAAAAATAGATCTCTTTGCTGGAGGTTATTACTAATAGTGTAAAGAAATTATCAATAATCTTGATCGCTATGAGAAGGTTTCACTACATCAATTTTCAACAAAAGCAATTTGTTATTCTAACTATTGGTAGAAGCTTTTCAATAAAATTTTAAAAATAAAATTTATTTTTAATAATTACTTATCAAATTCGTCTTTAATATTGTGTAAACTAACTCTTCCTGTAAATTGTAGCAATTAAGATTAATCAAGCTATTAGTCTAAGCCACCTCCATAATACGAAGCCGGTAATCTCATTGTTACGATATTTTGGCCGAAAATTACGGAAGGGCCCCTGGCTGTCATAATTAAATTGATTTAATTAACCGCTAGTGCCTATAAATAGACTATACTATTATTTGCTTTACACCGAATTGTTTCCCCTTTTTATGTCCGAGGGAATGATGACAATTTAAGCACGCTTTTTCAGCATCTAGCGGAGCATCTAACGGTATGCTTCCTTTCAATTTATTTATTTTCCCATGTCTCATGTTTAGCATTGAGCCCTAACAGATTTGTTTTATTCTTTTTATTTTTTTGTTAATTCTTGTGTTTGTCTGGGATAAAGAAAAAGGAGAAGAGTTGAGTGAAAATGTATCCTTGCACTTTTAAGATGCAAGGTTATTATTTATTTTATTTTATTTTACATGTTTTGTTACTATTAATTCTAATAAAGAATGAGAAAAAGAACAAGAAAATACGAGATTATCTATAATTTGGAGCTATTTACTCATAAGTGTTTGCAGCAAAGCGCAGACATATTTCACAATTCACACTTAAGAGAGTATATTTCATATTTTTCCGAAGTGAAACTAATGCTGGCTATAAAACATAAAGACAGAGTTCATACTTCAGAGTATGCATGTCGGATTGAGTTGAGCTACAAAGACAAAAGAAAAATTATAAAAGAATGTAATTTATCAACTAAAATGCACTTGATTTCTCTATAATTTGCTATAATTCTAGATCTTATGGAAAGGGAATAGGTGTAATATTAATAAGAAATAGTAAAAATAGTTATCTTTCTTGCTTTTGAAGGCAGTAAATGAATTGACCTGCAAGATTTCTAATGGTTGCTATGATTAGAGTTGATTATGAGACCATCCGAAATAAAGCAAAGGATGGAATTGGCTCTTGCTTTATTACAAAGAAATCATTCAACCCAACTATTGTATAAAAAAAATGTAAGACATTTATCTTGCACATTTTTACATTCGTTTTCATTTATTTATACAAAAAATAAAGAATAGAAACTTTACAAATCACGTTTTAAGAACATAATAATGCTCATTATCAATTGTACTAGAATATATAAGTCTTAAAATACACTTGGGACGAGGATGTGTCTGTTATTTGTGATTTACCCAATATTAAACATTTCCATATAAAATGAGGGTATTGTGCTCCACATCAACAGTTAACGTTTATTCTAGATGTTTTGTTCAAACCCTCTCGAATCACTCGATCATCAGTATTACCATTACAATCTACATATTCATCGTGATTTTCTTTAACGATGTTGTATCAAATGGATTTGCATTGTGGTATCACTAACTAAAGAATAAACCCCGCCAGCTATTGTTTTGGAGATGCCTTCACTAAATTCCCTTAGGTTTCATCCGATTTTGCCATTCTCGAATTTGAGCCTAGTAATGATTAGAGAAATTGGCAATGTACATACCAATTCCTAACAACTATTAGGAAGATTTTAGCTAAAATTGACTTAGCAACTAAAGCCTAAAACTTGACAATGAATAGTCAAATCGTAGGTCTATTTTCTTGTTGAAAGATTTCAAAGTAGAAAAAGCAAAATTGTATGGAGAATTTTCTGTGTATTTTCTATTCACTGTACCAATGTATTTATACAAGTATAAAAGGAATAAAAGAATAAAATCTGTCTAATTTCCTATTGGCCTAAGGCTAACAATATGTAACTACCTGTACAGCTCATTGGATTCTACATATGCTAGAGAAATCTAGAAAATGTATTTACAATAATAAAATTGATAATATTCGGATGGCTGCTGTTTAATCTATCATCTCCAGGATCAAGGGCTGAGCTGTCTTCACGTGTCTTCTTTAGCGATGAGACAAAATGTGCATTTGTCTTCAGACCACTTTTAGGTCTTTCATTTGTAGCCAGATGTGTACTTCTCTTCTTTCCATCTGTATCGTCATCAATATTATCGACGCGATTTTCTCCGGCAACACCCCCCCTCCTCCCCCCCCCAAGTGGATGGCCGGTGATCGGACATTCAACTTGAACAATAAAGTTTGGTGAAGAGGCCCAGCAAGAGCCTTAGTAAAAAGATCCACCAACTGTGAGGAGGCAGGAACACGGGATAAAGAAATCTACCCGTCAAGAAGTTTTTCACGAAAGAAGTAACAATCAAGCTCTATATGCTTGGTTCGTTCGTGAAAGATGGGATTTTTAGCGATGTGAATCGCCGCTTGGCTGTCACAAAGAGCCACCGGCAAAGAAGGTGTAATGGTAAGATCTTGGAGGAGACGAACGACCCAAGTGATTTCGTCCATCAGACGATGCATAGAGCGGTATTCTGCCTCTGCTGAAGAAAGGGAAACGACAGGTTGCTTCTTGGACTTCCAAGAAATTGGACCGCCTCCAAGACTCAAGAAAATCCACTCACTGAACGCCTAGTGTCGGAACAGGAGGCCCAATCGGAGTCACAAAATTCCAAAATTTGGAAAGAGGGCTCCGACGACAAAAATAGTTTCAAACCGGGATCTTTGCTGAGATATCTCAAAGTGTGAAATGTTGCTTGAAGATGGCCAGAACAAGGATGTTGCATATACTGACTGAGTGTCTTGACAACATAAGATAAGTCGGGTCTGAAATTGGTAAACATATTCAACTTTCCCAAAAGCTTTTGATAAATCAGAGGATTCGGCAGTGGAGTACCACAATCGGAGGAGAGCTTAATAGTGGGATCCAAAGTGTAGAAACTAGTCGAGAATCCACACATCAAAATTCAGAGAGCAACTCCAAGGCAAACCTGCATTGGGTAATCACTAAACCTTCATTTTCTCTAATTAATTCCATCCTTAAAATATAATGAGTTTCCCCTAAGTCTTTAATTTGAAATTCAATATTCAAAACAGTCCTTTAGCTCAACAATTTCTCGTTTGTTATTTTCGGTGAGCAAAACATCATCAACATAGACTGTGAGAATTGTTACCAAATCCCATGTTACTTTGAAGAAGAGGGAATAATCATTTAGGGAAGCAGTGAATCCTCTGGTACCCAAAGTAGAAGATAATAGAGCATACCATTGACGCGAGGCTTGTTTAAGGCTATACAACAATTTGCGAAGACGACAAATATGATCAGGAGAAGGAGAGACCAAACCAAGAGGAAATGGCATGTACACTTCTTCATCTAGATCTCCTCGAATCACCAATTGTGCCTTTAATCTTTCCAAAGAGGCATCTGATTTTAGTTTTACCTTGTACACCCATTTACATGGTAATACTGCTTGCTTTTTGGCAATTCAACTATATCCCATGTGCGATTAGAGTCCAAAGCCTCAAATTCTTTATCCATAGAAGCCTTCCAGTCAAGATACATAACAACTTGGTGGTAAGAAGAGGGTTCAGATTTTTGGCATATAGAATTAATAAGGACCATATTTGATGCTGACAGTGCAGAAAAATAGAAACAATATAAAGGGGGAAGGGGGGATCAGGGGAAATAACAGAGTATGCAAACCCACAAATGTAATCTGACTAATACTTAGGTTGATGATGATCTCTTTGTTATCTGCTCAACAAAGGCTCATGTGCTGAAGATAACACTTATGATGTAGGAATAGAACTTGTATCAGATAAAGAGGGTGAATGTGAGGAAAAGAGCTGAACAGAGTGTAAATGAGGTGAACTGGAAGGGAATAGTTCTTGTGGGGAGAAAAGGTTGGCATCAGTAGATTTAAAAAATACATAATCATCTGTAGAAGGAAATCAAGTAGGAAATAGTTTTGACATAGGGGAAGAATAGGGGAAAGAAAAAATGTTCTCTTCAAACTTGACATCTCTAGAGATTAGAATCTGATTTGTGTACAAGGTAAGAACCTTATATACTTTCTTCTCAAAAGGGTAACCTAAAAAAATCCCAGGTATTGCTCTAGGACTAAGTTAATCTCTGCTTCTATTGTCTTTCAACAAGCAACAGAAAAGATTTCAAAACTGTAAAGGCACTGGACTTGGTACATAGAAGAAATGTCCAAGTACTTCTTGAAAAATCATCAACTATAGTTAAGAAATATCTTTCCCCTCTGTAGGTAGGAGTCTTATAAGGTCCCCAAGTATCAATGTGGAGTAAGTTAAAACTGTATTTAGTAGTGATCAAACTATTAGAAAAATGTGACTTGGTTTGCCTTGCCATAGGGCAGACAGTACAGGGAAAATATGTTTTACTTTTTAAAGTTATTGGCAAATTGTTAATATTCTTCATAGCATGAAAAGGTAAATGTCCCAATCTATTGTGCCATAAGATAGTAGAATCATAAACTGTAAAAGCTGAACCAAATTTATTTATAACTTCACTAGATAACTGAGTACATTTATGACTTAAAGGACTCTAAGAATATACCCTTGAACTGACTGAATCTGAAAACAAGGAAAAGACTTAAACAAACAAAACTGAGTCTCATGACTGGAATTAAAAGAAACAAGAACAAAAGGCTGCTGAGAAATAAGCTTCATCTGTGGTGTGTTATCCTTCATCACATAAAGCCATGCTGCTAGATTACAAAGAACCTAGCCCCTCTTCAAAAAAGGGGCATGTATGGAAGACACGTGTTTTGAAAATATTAGATTGCAGTTAAATTGTGTACAAAAATGGGAAACTAACAAAAGATTATGTTTGAATGCAGGTACATAAAGCACATTATGAAGCTCAAAATCTAGAGTCCAGTGTAGGCTTCTTATACAAATAACCTGCACTTTATAAGAATTTGGTAGATTAACCAAGACAGGATAAAAAGTACTATAATATTATGCAACAGGGATTTATCAAAGGTCATATGCTGAGAAGCACCAGAGTCAATGATCCAGGTGTGATGAGTTATGTTAGAGAAAAAAGAAGTAAAAACATGGCAACCATAATGTATACCAACCAGATTTGCACTGGTAGATGGTTCAAAAGTGGAGGCTGCAGATCCTGCTTGGAATGACTGGAACATCTGAATCAATTGATCACATTGTTCTTTGGTGAAACCTTGGCTCCCAACAAGAGTAGAGACTGCATTTGCTCTAAAACCTGAGGTAAGTTTTGGTTCTGATGTTTCTGCATTAGCTTGTTGATTAGCAAACTTTCCTTTACTTGGCTTAGTAAACTTAAAGTGTGAGGAGTAACCAACTAGCTTATAGTAATTCTCCTTAACGTGACCAGCCTTTTTGCAATATTTACAGAACAAATCTACTCTCTTACACTCACTGTTGCTCAATTGATTTGTTCCTTTGTATTAACTAGAAATTCTAGGAGCCGACCATTTTTGCCCAGAAACAAGGAAAGTAGAAGAATCAGAGGTAAGAGCACTATTAGAATATACCTCTCTCTGAGATTCCTCGTGTAGAACAATAGAATAAGCTTGTGCAGTAGTTGGAAGAGGTTTCATCATCAATATATTCCCTCTTACACTAGTGTAAACATCATTAAGGCCCATTAAAAATTAAATCAGTTGTTGGTCCTCGTTCATCTTGATGTTATATGTTTTAACCCCACAATTGCATTCACAGTTGCAAATCATAAAAGTATTGAGCAATTTAAGTTGATCCCATATCCTTTTGAATTTAGTAAAATACCCAGTAATATCACTGGTTCCTTGACTGATAGTATTCAATTCTCGTTGCAGCTGAAAGAGTTTTGTACTGTCTGCTTGTCCATGTCGCTGCTCAAGCTCTATCCAAAGATCCTTTGCAGTCTGAGAATATATCACGCTCTCGGCAATGTCCCTGCTAAGAGAGTTGTGCAGCCAAGCTATCACCATATCGTTGCGTCTTCTTCATTGGTCAAAGAAATATGAATTTGGAGCAGGGCATGGGAAAGAACCATTGATAAATCCCAGTTTATTTTTAGATGATAGAGAAATAAGAACTCCCTTGCGCAAGTTCCCATAACAACCACCATCAAAGGTTCCATTGATGAGGACCATTCCTGAGTTATAAGAGGAGGACATAGAAATAGGGATAACATGAGTCAATTTGTTGCGAAGGAGTGAAATTTAATTTTGGGGCATCAACCAAAAAAGGAGTCTTAGGTTCTGATTGTTCATCACCCATGATTGAAAGAAGATGTTAAGAAAGAAAATGGAGAGAGAAAAAGAGAAAAAAAAACGTTTTGCTTCTTAGAGAAGCTCTGATACCATGAAAGATTTCAAAGTAGAAGAAACAAAATTGTATGGAAAATTTTCTGTGTATTTTCTATTCACTGTACCAATGTATTTATACAAGTATAAAAGGAATAAACGAATAAAATTTGTCTAATTTCGTAGTGGCCTAAGGCTAACAATATGTAACTATATGTACAACTCATTAGATTCTCTATGTGCTAGAGAAATCTAGAAGGTGTATTTACAACAGTAAAATTGATAATAATCAGGTGGCTGATGTTTAACCTATCATCTCAAGGATCAAGGACTGAGTTGTCTCCACGTGTCTTCTTTAGAGATGAGACAAAATGTGCATTTGTCTTCGGACCACTTTTAAGTCTTTCATTTTTAGCCAAATGTGTACTTCTCTTCTTTCCATATGTATCGACATCAATATTATCGACGCGATTTTCTCCGGCAACACTTGCTGGGTCTAGTTTGAAAAGGGGATCTTTATACAAATAGCTGGCCATAATTATTATTTATTTTTTCTAGCCATATACATATATTATATATTGATTATACATATTTATACATATATAATATATAAATTATGCATATATTATACCTATGCCAGTTATATTTAATTTAAGTGGTTGGGTGGACTTCTATTTGAGTTAATTTCCCTAGGATGGACGTTTATTTCCCTTGGGATTAGTTCTGATTGATATTGAGGAATTTTCAGAAATCATTATTGTTTAGTGACTATTAACTTCCTATAGCTACCATATATATAATTACTTCTTATATCTATTATCTAGTTGTTACGCGACTGTATTCACTCTCACTACTAGAAAAAAGCCAATTTTCGACCGTCAAATCAGTCGAAAATCGGCCGGACTCACTTTTTCGACGGAGTTTTGACTGAATAAGATTAGTCAAAAAATACGTTGTTGCAAAATATTTGCGACAAAATCAGTCAAAACTTTCCGACAGATTTGGTCGCAAATTGAAAAATATGAATTTAAGTCATTTGCGACCGAATTGGTCTGTAAATTCACGACTGATTCATTTGTTAACCAAAATTTAAAAAAAATTCAAATTAAAAGTTTTGACCGATTCCTTCGAAAAATTAAATAATAAAATTAATTTTTATTTAAATATTCCGACTGAAACAATCGTACATATTAAGTATTAAATAATTAATTGTTTTTAGAAATTCTCAATTTGCGAGCGAATCAATCGCAAATCTGGGTAATATCTGGTGATATTTGCGACTGATTCAGTCGCAAATCTGGAAAATATTTAGCAGAAATTCTGCTGTTGTAAGGCCCTGCTAAAAGTTTCTAACGATTTAAGATTTTAAAGTGCGTCAACGATATTTGAAAATAACGTATTTGAATATTAAAGGAGACCTATGGAATAGAGCCACATCATTTTGAAATGAAAATGTATGTTTAAGGTGTGTTGGAACGTACTAAGGAGTTTTGTGAATGGCAAGAATTTGTGTGGAACAAATTGGATACATTAAGTGGATAGGATGTCTCAATTAGCATCTTATCCATCTTCAAACAAATGCCTCTCCTAAAATATAAAGACTTAGGTGGTGATATACCTATCAAATTAAATCCCTTTGAGTCTAGTTTCCAATGCATTAAACCGTATGTCATTTGGATATGTATACAGAAAGTTATGGCCATTTTACCAAACCTATGCCATATACGCGCCCAGATGCGCGACCGCGCATATAAGAGGGGTTTCTGCCTCGTGTGCGCGGTCACTTGCCCAGGTCGGCCGCGCACGTAGGAGCCCTATAAATACCCCCAAGTTCGGAGAGAGAGAGTGGCTAAGTCATTTCTTTGAGCTAGGGCTTTCTCTATCAAGGAGAATCCGTCCTATACTTCCCTCCCATGAACCAAGGTAATGTTTTTGGAGTATTTTGAGTTGATTACTACTCCTAAGCACATATATTAACTAGGATTAATTTTAGATATCCATAGATTTCCATTCAAATCTCCAAATTAGTCAAGAACACTACAAGTTGGGATTTTCAAGAGTCTCACTCAAGAGGTATGTCTACCATCTCTAACTAATCTATGGTGATTAATTATGTATGAAATATATGTTATGATTTATGGGATGATAATTGGAAGCCATAAGTGCCTAACCTAGATTGTGTTGGTATTATAGAGATTGTAAAATGAATTAATTGATAAGATTTATGGGTTGGGAATGCATTATTGGGCATGCATGTGCTAATGGAAGTTGTGGATGGCCTAAAGATAATTGTGAGGTGAATCATTGGTATGGAAAGTGGTTGTTAGGTGAAGAAATTTCATTGGAGGAGGTTATAGAAAGATATGCACATTAGATGTTTGATAAAAAGTCTAAATGACTTAAAGTATAGAAATCTTTCTAATATTGGTACAATTGTGTTGCATTGTTGTAGATTGAAGTTGTTTGGTGTGGTGGAACATCGTATTAGTATTAAGGGGCAAATTTCAGGTATGTTGGCTAAACTTCTCTCTTGGAATAGAATTCCATGATGTTCCCGTAAGTTTCAAGTATAGTTGGCCCAATGTAACGACTTGACCGGTAGTTTTGAGCTCTAGCACGTCGTCCAGTAGTTTGAGGCCTTGAGTAGCTTCACTTCAGGTATTATGACCTGTACATGTGGTTGGAATTGAATTTCGGGAAGTTCAGAGTTATTTTGGAAAGAAAATTCTAATTTCAAAAGTTTTACGTCGGAAGAATTGACTAAGGTTTGACTTTTGATTGAAAAACTCCGGAATCGGGATTTAAAGGTTCCAATATGTTCGTATGATGATTTCGGACTTGGGCGTATATTCGGGTTGAGTATCGGATCACCCGGGAGCATTTCGGGGCTTATTGTGGAAAGTTAGGATTTTGAAGGTTTTAGAATTTCCTAAGTTTGGTTTGAAGTAGAACTTGGTGTTATAGATTCCGGTTTGGGATTTCAAGCCTTGGAATAGGTTCATATTGTGATTTATGACTTGTACGCAAAGTTTGGTGTCATTCCAGAATGTTTAAGTATAATTCGGGCGCATTCGGCGAAGTTTGGATGTTTGAAATATTTAAGGAAGGTCGATTGTCGATCCATAGCTTTGATGTTTTTTGGCGTGATTTGAGGCTTAGACTAGGTCCATGTCATGTTTCTTGATGCGTTGGTATGTTTGGACGTGGTCCCGGGGGCCTAAGGTTTGATTCAGATTGAAATCGGAGTGAGAATTTGGCCTGATGCAATTTCTGGTGGCAGCACATCTGGTGTAACCGCACCTGCGAGGTTTTAGCCATAGGTGCAGCACTGCAGAAGCAGCCAAGAGGGCCGCAGAAGCAGTTCTGGGTGAGCTTTGCAGTGGCCGCATGTGCGAGACTATTTCAGCATCTGCGATGGCACGGATGCGGTTTCCTGGAGCGCAGAAGAGGAGTGGAGCGTAGAAGCGAAGGAGATTGTCGCACCTGCGATGTCGTAGGAGTGGGACCTTGTCCACAGGTACGAAAGGGGCGGCCTTCAGGGCTTTTCGCAGAAGATGATTTGTTGTCGCAGAAGCGGCCTTTGGCTTTGCATATGCGAGGATTCACCTAGGCAGAATGTATATGTTAGCCAAATCGGGTTTTGGCTTATTTCACCTCTTTTCTCTCATTGGAGCCGGCCTTGGGGGCGATTTTGGAGTGCCATTTTGTCATCCTTCATGAAATAAGTGATTTCTACCGTAGTGAGTTAAATACATATTTTACATGGGGATTTAAACATGAAACAATTATAGTAATCATGGGATTTTTGAAGAAACCTGGAAATTGGTAATTTTGAATTTTGATCACGGTTTTGGAAATGGAATTAGGAATAAATTTTATATTTGAGTTTGTAGTATTATGGGTAATGATTATCTTCGAAACTTTTCGGAATCCCGGCACGTGGGCCCAAGGGTTGACTTAATTGACTTTTCGAGCGGAGCTAGGAATTGTTACAAATTGATTAATTATGGGTAATAAAGTATATATTTATGGATTTGCACATTGTTTGACTAGTTTTGGAGAGACGAATATCAGTTTGAGGTGTTTGAGAGGTGTTGGAGCCGGTTATAGAAATTCGGAGCGAGATAAGTCTCCTATCTAAATTTGTGAGGGGGAAACTACCCCTATAACGACCCGACCGGTCGTTTTGAGCTCTAGCGCATCGTTCGGCAGTTTGAGGCCTTGAGTAGTTTCACTTCAGGTATTATGACTTGCACGTATGGTCAGAATTGAATTTCGGGAAGTTCGAAGTTAGTTTGGGAAGAATTCTAATTTTGGAAGATTTAAGTTGGAAGAATCGGGTTTCGGATGACCCGGGAGCGTTTCGGCGCCTATTGTGGAAGGTTAGCGTTTTGGAAGAATTTCATAAATTTGGGTTGAAGTGCATTTCAATGTTATTGATGTCCGTTTGGGATTCCGAGTCTGGGAATAGCTCCGTATGGTGATTCTGGTATTGGAAGCGCGTCCGGGTGTGGATTTGGAGGTCCGCAGGTCATTTCGGGGTCATTTGGCGAAAGTTAGAAATTTGAAGGTTGTTGAGAAGTTTGGCCGGGAGTGGGCTTTTTGATATCGGGGTCGGATTCTGATTTCGGAAGTTGGAGTAGGTCCGTAATGTCAATTATGACTTGTGTGGAAAATTTAAGGTCAATCGGACTTGATTTGATAGGTCTCGACGTCGAATATAGAAGTTTAAAGTTTTAAAGATCATTAAGCTTGAATTGGGATGTGATTTATGGTTTTGGCGTTGTTTAATGTGATTTGAAGGTTCAACTAAGTTCAAATTGTATTTTAAAACTTGTTGGTAGGTTTGGTGGAGGTCCCGAGGTCCTAGGGTGGATTCCGAATGGTAAACGAATCGAGTTTGGGTTTGGAAGAATGCTGGAGCTACTGTCATCTGGTGTAACCGCATCTGCGAGGTTTTGGCTATAGGTGCGGAGCTGCAAAAGCAGCCAGGGGGTTGCAGAAGCGGTAACTAGGCTGATGGGGAGGGCCGCAGAAGTGGCATGTCTGTGCGCAGAAGTGCTTGTGGGCCACAAAAGCGGGAGCATAGGTGCGCTACCTTTTGCGCAGACGCGGGGGACTGTTGGGACGAGCTGGAGTCGCACGTGCGATGGTATTTTCACAGGTGCGGAGCCGCAGAAGTGGCTATTGGACCGCAGGGCGAACATCGGGTTTAGTGTGCTTCTTTAAAACGAGGGTTTGGCTCAATTTCACTTCATTTCGTCCATGGGAGTCGATTTTGGAGCACCTTTGGAGTGCCACCTTCATCAACTATAATGAGGTAAGTGCTTTCTTCACATTGTGAGTTAAATACATGATTTATATACAGATTTAAGCATGAAAATCAGTAGGAATTTGGGATTTTGGTAAAAAACCTAGAAATTAGTATTTTTGGATTTTGACCACGGAATTGGGCATGGAATTGAGAATAAATCGTATATTCGAGTTCATGATGTTATGGGTAATGTTTATCTTTGACAATTTTCAGAATCCGGGCACATGGGCCCGAGAGTTGATTTATCGACTTTTCGAACGAAGTTGAAAATTTGTATAAATTGATTTATTATGGGTATTAGAGTATGTATTTATGGATTTGCATGTTTATTGACTAGTTTTGGAGCGACGGGCATTGGTTTGGGGTGTTAGAGTGACGTTGGATCCGGATTATGTAACGTCGGAGCGAGGTAAGTCTCATGTATAACTCTGTGAGGGAAAAATTACCCCTAGGTGTTGTATATTGATGTGTGCTACTTGTTGTGGGGGCTACGTACGCACGAGGTGACGGGAGCCCGTACGTAGCTACATTCATGTTATTGTCCGAGTAGGATTAGGTTCACATCATGCTATAGCTGTACTATTTAAGTAGTCTCTCGCCTATTAAATTCCTCTGTTTTACATTACTACTTGAGACTAGACTTGCTATTGTAGAAACTTCACGAGTTCATGACTAGTCACCAAATAATTTTACTCCTCTTACGACATGTTTCCGTGATACTTATGTTTCATTGAATGGTTTTTGTTAAAGAAATTACAACTCACACGTTTATTCGTGAGTGGGGTCAAGGACCCATCAAAGCTCCTTATTCAAATGGGATCGGGCCGATCGCCTCGGCAGGTCGTTCCATTGGGATCGGGCCATTCGCCTCGGCAAGATTATGTACTTCTTATTCTAATGGGATTGGGCCGTTCGCTTCGGCAGGATTATGTACTTCTTATTATAATGGGATCGGGTCGCTCACCTCGGCAAGATTTATGTACCACACTCTCATGGGAGCAGGCCGTTCGCCATGGCAGTTTAATAGATGCATCTATGGTTCGTGCCGTTTGACCCTCGACAGTGCATATTTTATTATTTATGTTGGATCGGGTCGTACGCCTCGGCATTTCTATAAAAATATCCTCATGGAATCGTGCGTAATATTTGGCAAGAAGCCAGAGTATCTGTGAGTCTTTCCCTTATTCGAATTATAACAATCTATTTGGTGAGGTCCATTATACATATATATATGTGCTTCGGTTGAGGAAGAATTGCTAATTAAGAGCTTGAGTTTATTGTAAGGAGGATAATTGTACAACAAATTTACAGTTGTTTATTTCATTTATTTACTTTGCCTCATATTTTTTCACCTTCTTACTGTACCTGATATTATTGGACCACTAGTGAGTGTCGATGTCGACCCCTCGTCACTACTCATCCGGGGTTAGGCTTGATACTTACTGTGTACACGTGGATTTACGTACTCATACTATACTTGTTGCACAGTTTTGTGCAGGTACTTTTATGTCTGGTGGTCCTTCGGGCACGGAGGCACAGATGATGCGGGGACTTGCCGCGAGCTGCATTTCAAGTTACGATCTGTAGCCAGCAGAGTCTCCTCCAGGGTTATTTGTATTTTTCCTCTCTAATTTGTATTCCGGATATATGCTGTATTTTATTTTACTTGCTAGATGATGCTCATGAACTTGTGACACCGGGTTTTGGGAGTATTTATGAGTTGTTCAGTATTGTAATTGGGAAAATATTATCATTTTCTCTGTAAATGTTATTTCTGATTATTTAGTTGAAGGAAAATTTTGATTTCAAAATACTAAAATGGGTAATTAAGTTAATCAAGCATTGCTGGCTTGCCTGACAGCGGTGTTAGGCGCCATCACGACCTTTAAAGGATATTGGGTCATGACAACATGGTATCAGAGCACTAGGTTCACTTAGGTCTCACAAGTCATGAGCAATCCTAGTAGAGTTTTGCGGATCGGTGTGGAGACGTATGTACTTATCTTCAAGAGACTACAGGGCTGTTAGGAGCACTTCTCTTCTTGATTCCTCATCGTACGATTTGATTCCTTTGAGGCTTATGCCCTCATTTCCTTCCTATTCAATCTCATGTGACATGAAGCGCTTGTTATAAATTTATAATCGAGGAATTTTAATGGTGTTGCAGATGTGGTGCGGGATGTTTTCTCCCAGCATATTTGATTGGGCTATTATCGTCGCCTTGCGAAAGGTCGTTCTGTCATTTCATCTCAGTATCAGTATTGCCTATTGTTTGAGATTTGGCACTGATTGTTATGATGATTCGTGCGTTGCTATCGCATAGTGTTGGTGTAATGGTAGGGTGCTTATCTATGTATCGCGGCTAAATGATTTGATAGAAGGACTTCTTATTTTACGGCTTAGAGGTTCAGTATTTAGTTCTGGCGGAGGAGAGGCAATCGGACTACGAACGTTCAGGTTTGGGTTGATGGAGTAACGAGACTTGGTGTTTCGAGCGCAGTGGAATTTTTATCTGGGATGTGGCATCGCCGTTCTTGATTGGATGCGTTAAGTTCACTGGTGTTGTGATCTTCTTCTATTTGCCTTCGGGGCAGGGTATTGTGGAATGATGCCGGAGAAGCAGTTGTCAGAAATAATGGGGTGTAGCGATTTCAAAATCGAATCGGTGTTTCTAGTGTGATGGCTTGAGAAAGATGATCTTCGGAAAGGTTTAAAGTTGGTAGCGATCGATTGGTTCAAGTGCTACAGAGATAGATTTTTATTTAAGGCCACAACTGGGCAGCGAAGGATGAGGAAGGACATGTGGGAGGTGTCTTGTAGGTGGTTAAATTTCTAGGAAGCCAAGTGTGAGAAGGAGAAGTCGAGTAGTTGCTTAAAGGAGAGGGTTTAACCAAAGTGGGAGAGTGGTAGAGTAACATATGGGTTCCGTGATAGGATGGCCACATGCCTTGAGGAATGTTTGGAGCCATTTGGAAATTCATGGTGGGCAGAGACTAGGTCCACGGATTTTATTTGGATGCAACATGACTTCGAGTTTTTGGATGCACTGTTAGACTTTTAGCTGATGTCAATGGGGAAGAAGGAATCTCGGTGGGTCCCAGGGTTATGTAATTGTAGCTTCAATCTAAGTGGGAGAGCCCACCGTCTATGATTGGATTGTGTGGTTGTCTACCTGTGCAGTTTCTGGTTATATGTGTATTGGTAGGTTATTACGACTAAGGAAAGAAAACATCAGTGGTAATTTGAGCAAAAGGATTTGAGGAATGTGCGCTATATTTGGCCTTATCGGTTCAAATGTTCAGGTTTTGGGAAGACTCAGAGCCTATGCTTCGTGTGGATGTGATGTACAAGAAAAGGAATTCAGCCGGTTGCTTCTTTGAGAGGGTGTTCATATACTAGCAGGGCCTTGGAGTTTGATTGTATTCGGGAACGATTAAGTGTGGGTGACTCTCTACATTAGTCCTAGTAGGTTTAAAATTTAAGTGCGGTACCTAAGGATTTCGAGTCCGTGGTATGGTCAAGTATTGAGCTTTTGCAGTGGATTATGAAAGTGGCTTGGAGTGTTCTATGTTATCTTCGGTCAGCGGTGTGGAATTGGAGAAGTGGGAGAAAATAACTTCGGATTCATAAAGGGATTTTTGGAATGGGTGTACCGGTTGAAGATGCAAATATGCGCATAAGAAGGGAATGAGATGGTTCGTGGGTTTTGAAGACAACATGGTCTCGTGAAATAAGGTCACTCAGGATGAGTGCGGATTTGGGTTAATGATGTTTTAAATGGAGTTATTATTATTATTATTATTCCCAAGGCAAGTTCGGAGTAAATTAGAAAAAGTCGGATCGGTTAGCAATGATTGAATTGGTGACGGTGGCAATGATCAGTTCCTTCAGCGTGTTGAGTTATGCATATGATATGTGGTGGTGCGCGCGAGGCTTGACGGCCGCCGTAATTGATTTATTTGGAGGAATTCGATTATTAAGGCATGTTATGTATAGATGGATCCTGGAAGAGTTATGGTGGTTTAGACCACAACTTGAGGTTTGTATTTTTTGCGGTTGTGGGAATTCAGTTGCGTGTGGCAACGGTTCTCCTGAAATGAGTTAAGTAAAAGGTTGCTATGTGATAGAGTGTTTAGTCTATTAGTGGATCAAGAGTTATGACAAAATTCTTGTACTCTTGCTTAGTGGCATGTTAAGTGAAATGAGCGGCAGGGGAATTGGAAGCTGAGGATCAAGGTTACAGTTTGGTGTCAACAAGAATGTCAAGAGCTCAGATGAGCAGGAAGGGATTCAGATGGTTAGAGTAATCTGGTATTGTCTTTAGCGTCACCCGAGATTGGTATTATGTATAAGAGGCTTTACGTACTGATCGAAAATTCTTGATTTGCTTTACAACATTAGTATGGCCGGTGGTATGAACGTGAAGACTTGTTACCTGGTGCGGAAGGTCGTGGGAGTGTATCCCACGGGAATATTGTATAAGTGTGACATGTAGTCACTTGATTGATTAAAGATTTAAAACCAAGTATGAAGATTGTGGTACTATCGCTAATGTGAGAATTTATGCCTGAAGGGCGCTCGGTTCATTTGGTTGTGGACTTTGGAAGTCTGTTTCGAATTTGACGGTTGTTCTTGTGTGTCATGAGAAAAAAAGGTTATTATGGATCCTTGAAAGGTTATTAGCCCAGTGCGGTACGATTAGAATCAACTTGAAGTGCGTGGATGGATATAAATGTGAATATGGGCTCAAATCGGAGGGGTCTAAAGGTTATAGCGTTGTTTTCGGAGGGGTCTTCGAGCCTTGGATGTTATTTCTGTTGTCGGCCCTTCCGTGTAGTCTCTATTATGCCATGTGGGTTGTGAGGAGGTTTGATTATTTGCACTGGTATTGAGATCCCGTATAGTTTGTGGTGTTATATGAGCAGGATGGATCTCGAGATGTAGGTCATTTATTGCACCTTAGTTGTGCTTGAGTTTTATAGCATATGACGCTACTCGTCTCCCCAGGATTTGTATTATGCACTTGGAGTGCTTATGATTGATATTCAAGCATTTCATGAGTATAAGCGTTACGGCTCGATGTGTGTTTTCTTTAGATTATTATGTGAGGATCGGGTGGCATGCCTCCACGGGTATATGGTTGGATCGGGTGGCACGCCGCCACGGATATGTTGTTTGGATCGGGTGGCACACCTCCACAGGTATCATGGTTGGATCGGGTTGCATGCCGCAACGATATCATGTGTAGATCGGGTTGCAAGCCGCAACAGTATGACATTGAGTATAGTTCCCATATCTATTATTGTGTGTTTTTCTTCTCATTTCCTGAGGAAGGTTCATAACATCTTTTTAGTTGTTTAAATTAGTTTACGTGGGTTGAATAGATCTTTCCAGAGTTCGTTTCCTTATGTACCACATTCGAGTTTGTAGCTTGTTGGCACATTGTGGCATCATATGAGACTTTTGGCAGTGTCTAAGGTGGCTTATTGCCTGAGCAGCTTGTACTGGGTGAGACGAGTTTGTTGGACCTGGGATCAGTGCGATCAGATTTATATGAGGCACATTTAAGAGTAAATATCGATATTCAGTCCAGAATGAGGTAATGGTTCTTGTCGGGAGGAGAGACTCCATGAGTTGTGATTCGGCAGGTGGTTATGAGTTTCTACACATCTCTTCTGTCGTGGCAGTATTGCGAGAGCTTAGACGGGACTTATATGCTTCATGAGATATGTTGTGGGCATCAGATTCGTCGACTTTTGGCTCTTGTTGTCAGGGGATGTCATTATGGTCATGTGAATAATGCGGTGCATGGTGTGAATTCGGTAAGAGCATACAATCAGGTATTGGTACATCGTGTAGTGATGGATACGGTGTTCATATGTTGGGAACAACCCTGGTAGAGGATTTCAGATGTCGGCATTTGGCTCTAAGGCCAAATTGACTGAATAAAAGGGAGAATCTTCATATTTGCTCGAGCTAATGTGCTCAACTGGGTTGTGGTAGCATGGGTAGGTACACGAGGTGTTAAACAAAGATTTCGGACAACTCCAGAGTAGTTCTTAGCACCTTTGAGAACGGACGTATGTTTAAGTGGGAGAGAACGTAACGACTCGACCGGTCGTTTTGAGCTCTAGTGCGTCATTCTGCGGTTTGAGGCCTTGAGTAGTTTCACTTCAGGTATTATGACTTGCACGTATGGTCGGAATTGAATTTCGTGAAATTCAGAGTTAGTTTGGGAAGAAAATTCTAATTTCGGAAGCTTTAAGTTGGAAGAATAGACTAAGGTTTGATTTCTGAGTAAACAACCTCGGAATCAGGATTGGAAGGTTCAAACAGGTTTGTATGATAGTTTTGGATTTGGGCGTATGTCCGGATCGGGTTTCGGATGATTCAGGAGTGTTTCAGCGCCTATTGTGGAAGGTTGGCATTTTGGAAGAATTTTATAAATTTGGGTTAAAGTGCATTTCAATGTTATTGATGTCCGTTTGGGATTCCGATTCTCGAAATAGCTTCGTATGGTGATTCTGGTATTGGGAGCGCGTCCGGATATGGATTTGGAGGTCCGTAGGTCATTTGTGGGTCATTTGGCAAAAGTTAGAAATTTGAAGGTTTTTGAGAAGTTTGGCCGGGAGTGGACTTTTTGATATCGGGGTAGGATTCCGATTCCAGAAGTTGGAGTAGGTACGTAATGTCAATTATGACTTGTGTGGAAAATGTGAGGTCAACCGAACTTGATTTGATAGGTCTCGACGTCCAATGTAGAAGTTTAAAGTTCTAAAGTTCATTAAGCTTGAATTGGGATGTGATTCATGGTTTTGGCATTGTTTAATGTGATTTGAAGGTTCGACTAAGTTCATATTGTGTTTTAAGACTTGTTGGTAGGTTTGGTGGAGGTCCCGGGGGGCCTCGGATGGATTTCGGATGGTAAACAGCTCGAGTTTGGGTTTGGAAGGATGTTGGAGCTACTGTCATCTGGTGTAACTGCACCTGCGAGGTTTTGGCCACAGGTGCAGAGCCACAAAAGCGTCAAGGGGGTCGCAGAAGCGGTAGCTGGGCTGAGGGGGAAGGCCGTAGAAGCTGCATGTCTATGCGCAGAAGCGCTTGTGGCCCGCATAAGTGGGAGCGCAGGTGCGCTACCTTAGGTGCAGGAGCGGGGGATTGTTGGGCCGAGCTGGAGCCGCACCTGTGATGGAATTTCCGTAGGTGCGGAGCCACAGAAGTGGCTATTGTACCGCAGGTGCGAAGATCGGGCTGGGTAGTGTGCTTCTTTAAAATGAGGGTTTGGCTCAATTTCACTTCATTTCGTCCATGGGAGCCGATTCTAGAGTACTTTTGGAGTGCCACCTTCATCAACTATAATTGGGTAAGTGCTTTCTTCACATTGTGAGTTAAATACATGATTTATATACAGATTTAAGCATGGAAATCAATAGGAATTTGGGATTTTGGTAGAAAACCTAGAAATTAGTATTTTTGGATTTTGACCATGCAATTGGGAATGGAACTGAGAATAAATCGTATATTCGAGTTCATGATGTTATGGGTAATGTTTATCTTCAAAAACTTTTGAAATTCGGGCATGTGTGCCCGAGGGTTGATTTATCAACTTTTCGAACGAAGTTGGAAATTTGTATAAATTGATTTATTATGGATATTAGAGTATATATTTATGGATTTGCACGTTTATTGACTAGTTTTGGAGCGACAGTCATCGGTTTGGGGTGTTAGAGTGGCGTCGGAGCCGGATTATGGAATGTCGGAGCGAGGTAAGTCTCATGTCTAACTCTGTGAGGGGAAAATTACCTCTAGGTGTTGTATATTGATGTGTGCTATTTGTTGTGAGGGCTATGTACGCGAGAGGTGACGAGAACCTGTACGTAGCTACATTCATGTTATTGTCCGGGTAGGCTTAGGTTCACATCATGCTATAGATGTACTATTTGAGCAGTCTCTCGCCTATTAAATTCCTCTGTTTTACATTACTAGTTGAGACTAGACTTACTATTATAGAGACTTCACGAGTTCATGATTAGTCACCGAATAATTTTACTCCTCTTACGCCATGTTTCTGTGATACATATGTTTCATTGAAAGGTTTTTGTTAAAGAAATTACAACTCACACTTTTATTCGTGAGTGGGGTCAAGGACCCGTCAAAGCTCCTTATTGTAATAGGATCGGGCCGATCACCTCGGCAGGATTATGTACTTCTCATTCTAATAGGATCGGGTCGTTCGCCTCGACAGGATTACGTACTTCTTATTCTAATGGGATCGAGTCGTTCGCCTCGGCAGGAGTATGTACTTCTTATTCTAATGAGATCGGACCGTTCGCCTCGGTAGGATTTATGTACCACACTCTCATGGGAGTGGGCTGTTCGCCTCGGCAGTTTAATAAATGCATCTATGGTTCGTGCTGTTCGACCCTCGATAGTGCACAGTTTATTATTTATGTTGGATCAGGCCGTACGTCTCGGCATTTCTATAAAAATATCCTCATGGAATCGTGCGTAATATTTGGCAAGAAGCTAGAGTATCTGTGAGTCTTTTCCTGATTCGAATTATAACAACCTATTTGGTGAGATCCATTATACACACACACACACACACACACACACAT
>AWOL01S0054694.1:46138-74747 GCA_000715115.1 Nicotiana otophora | reverse complement strand
ATTTTCGAGAATTTCTCTAACTATGTTACCGTAAATTTCACTTATATCTTTTACTGTTTAATTTATTATATTTACTCCGGTAGGGCTTTGACCTGACCTCGTCACTACTCGACCGAGGTTAGGCTTGGCACTTACTGGGTACCATTGTGGTGTACTCATGCCCTTTCCTGCATATGTTTTCTTGTGCAGATCCAGGTGCGAGCTATCAGCCTCGGGGTTAGTACGTGCTGCTAATTCTAGGAGACTTCAAGGTACTTCTGCTTGCGTCCGCAGATGTTCGGAGTCCCCTTCTACTCCCTTGCCTAGCTACTTTCTTTATTATCCTCAGACTTTTGTATAGAGCTACATAGATTATAGCAGCTTGTGACTTAGTGATATTTCGCGTCTTGGGAAATTATTTTGTATATGCCGAGTGGTACTACTCTTGGCTATTTATAATATGTTGTTTATCTTTAAAATGTTGTGTTTCTTTATATTTTTCGCAATATTAGGCTTACCTAGTCGTAAGGACTAGGTTCCATCACGACGCCTTACGGAGGGATAATTTGAGGTCGTGACAGGAAAATGTGTCTCTATGCATGTATGTCATGGGTGCATGACAATAACATGTATCTCAGAGATGAATCATGTACTCACACACTCTCAGAGTACTCAATCTCACTGCTTCACACTTTTCACTCATCATGCTCAACCACTCGGTACTGTATATGGCCCATACGGCCTAGAAAAATCCATCCTGGAACATATACAACTCTGACTATAAGTCACCCAGTACCGAGGAAAAAGGGTAATCTAACCATGTGGAGAAATCCATCTCCAGGTAGTAAGTACTTCGGACAAATCCATGTCCAGGGAAATCCATCCCTCATTAGTATCATCCGCGCTCACCGGGGGTGTGTTACAGACTCCATAGGGGCTCCTGCAGCCCAAGCGCTATCATAATCATCAATATAACCGTTGCAGCGTGCAGCTCGACCCCATAACTGTCACTCATAATCAGGCTCTCGGCCTCACTCAGTCATCAATCTCTCCAGTCTCACCCACGGGCTCACAATGTCTTGCAAACTGACCCGGAATAATGATATGATGTATCAATAAGTAACAACTAAGACTGAGATATGATATGAATGCATGAATATGACTGAGTACGAAATATTAATGAAATCAGTGAGATGACAGCAAACAACGACCTCTATGGGTCCTAACAATATCAGCATAAAGCCTAAACATGATATCTAGCATGATTGACAGCTTCACATGGTGAAAACATAGATATCAACAAAAATAGGGCGACTATACAGTGCCATGGCAAAAATAGAATAACAATTCACAGGGTGCACGCCCAAACGCCCGTCACCTAGCATGTGCGTCACCTCAATACCAATCACACAACACATAATTTGGGGTTTCATACCCTTAACACTATGTTTAAAAGAGTTACTTATCTTGAACAAGCCAATTCCAACACCGAGCAAGCCAAGCGATGCTCCAAAAATTCCATCACGCGCGTAGCAACCTCCGAACGGCTCAAAACTAGTCAAAAGCAACTCATATACATTAGGTAAAGCCCAAGGGAGCAATTACAAATGATAAAGATCGAATTCTACATCAAATCCCAAATCCGACCAAAATTCACACCGGGGCCCACGCCTTGAAACTCGACAAAACTCACAAAATCCGACAACCCATTCAATTACGAGTTCAACCATAATAGTTTCACTCAAAAATGACTCCAAATTGGTATTCAAAACTCAAAAATTCATATTATGAAACTTTAGGCCAAAACCCCCAATTTCCTCTTTAGAATGCATCAACCAATTGCTAAAATCGAAGATAGATTCATGGAATATAATCAAAACTAAGTAGAGAACATTTACCCCAATCCTTGTGATGAAATTTGCTTCAAAAATCGCTTCAATCAGAGTCCCACATCTCAAAATATGAAGAAAGAGCCAACACCTCGATCTTTATAACTCTGCCCAGCTATTCCGCATTTGCGGTAAAATTGTCGCATCAGCGGTAATTCCTCGCTTTTGCGAAACAACCTCACTCAGCAAAACCTCGCACCTGCGGACCTTAAGCCACTTCTGCAATCGCGCTTCTGCGCACTTGAACCGCATCTGCGGTTGTGCAGGTGCGTCCATGCACCCGCACCTACGATCCTCATGCCCAACTCCCTTTATCGCTTCTGCAATGGCACTGCTGCTTTTGCGGCTCCGCACCTATGCTCAACACTCCGCAAGTGCGGTCATACCNAGCCACTTCTGCAATCGCGCTTCTGCGCACTTGAACCGCATCTGCGGTTGTGCAGGTGCGTCCAAGCACCCGCACCTACGATCCTATGCCCAACTCCCTTTATCGCTTCTGCGATGGCACTGCTGCTTTTGCGGCTCCGCACCTATGCTCAACACTCCGCAAGTGCGGTCATACCAGAACCAAAAAATCTTCAGCAATGCAACATGGAATGAAAATGACCCGAACCTCGTTTGAAACTCACCCGAGCCACTCGGGACCCCGTCTAAATATACCAACAAGTCCCATAACGTAACACAGACCTACTCGAGGCCTCTAAACACACATAACAACATCAAAAACGACAAATCACACCTCAATTCGAAATTATTGAACTTTGAAAATTCAACTTCCACAACCGATGCTGAAATTTATCAAATCACGTCCGATTGATCTCAAATTTTGTACACAAGTCACATTTGACATTATGGACTTGCTCCAACTTCCGGAATCGAAATCCGACGCTAATATCAAAAAGTCCACTCCCGGTCAAACTTTCCAAAATTGTAACTTTCGCCATTTCAAGCCAAATTCTACTACGGATTTCCAAACCACAACCGAACGCGCTCCTAAGTCCAAAATCACCCAACGGGGCTAACGGAACCATCAAAAAATCCAATCCGAGGTCAAATACTAAAAAGTCAAAACTTGATCAAACCTTTCAAAATTAAATCTTCTAGCTGAGTATCATTCCTCCAAACTAATTCTGAATAACCTGAAAGCCAAAACCGATGATTCACATAAGTCATAATACATCCTACAAAGCTACTCATGACCTTAAACAACCGAGCGAAGTGCAAATGCTCAAAACGACTGGTCGGGTCGTTACATAACAATACTTTTACTTTAAGATTAATTCAAGTCATGCGAACGCATACTTTGCCCTTTATTTTACGGATCGGGGAACGTGTACATAGCCACGATAATTGATTTATTTGAAATGCACCTAAAAGCGACTATCGTTTGGAAATTCTATTTTCCTAAATATGATATTATTGCAAGACTACAAATTTATGGTTAAAGAATTATGGAAAGAGTATAAGATTTACCACTAAGAAATATTTTCAAGGTCAATTATATTGCTAAGTTATGAGAGGCATTCACAACTGGCTAAACTATTCATATTTTACCTTTGCAATTTTTAAAGAAGTTATAAGTTAAACTAAGAGTGTGTTAATCGCTAACAAGTTGCTTGATACTTTGCTTTATTGATAAAACATGATAAGACCTTAATTTTGTTCAGCTACAAAAGTTTTTGATTGGAAACAAATTATATGTTTTCGACTCGGCAGGTTATGGGTGATCAAGATTTGGTATTGGGTTTGGATTTTGGGCACCCGAGCCTGGGTTGACTTTTGCTGACTTTTTAAAAATTCATCAAAGATGGAAGCAGTATGGATTGGGATCACTTCATGTAGCATTGTTTGACTTCCTTGGTTGATGATTGGCTTGGATTTGCATAATTTGGAGGGCTAGAGCAACTTTTGATGCGATTTAAGGTTAAAGGCTAGCCGTATGAGGTAAGTATCTTGCATAATCTTGTTGGGAGGGAATAACCCTTATGATATGACCTTGTCTAATTGCAATGTGTGAGAAGCAACATATATACGAGGTGACGAGCATATATGCGGGTGTATCACGATCCAAAATCCCACTTCAGGTCGTGATGACGTCTAGCCATACTTGCTAAGCATGCCAACTCATAATCAACAAAATATGATTCAATTTTCTTTAATTAACGGAGTTATATCATAACAAAAGCAGGAATAATCTCAAAACAATAAAGTATATGGTACAATCATAACATGGTCGGAACACGACAAAGTAGTACAACCCCAAGAACTAGGCGACACAAGTACACAAGCAACTACTGAATAAGTATAAGTCTGAAAACATAATCACAACTGTCTATGAGAAGAAAATAGATAGGAAATAAATAAAGAGGGGGATGCCATGTGCTGCTGATCAAAACAGTACAACAACTCACCACGAAGTCTCCAATAACACACTCCTACTCAGCTTAAAGGTTACCGCCATATAAGTCTCAGAACTTGCACAAAAATATGCAAAAGCATAATATGAGTACACCACAATTGGTACCTAGTAAATACCAAGTCTAACTTCGAAGAAGTAGTAGCGACGCTATAGGCATCGATATACTTACAACACAGATAATAATAACAAACCTGGAGCTGAAACAGTGAATATCCTCATGATCCATAGGTAGCAATATATAAAACAGTTAAAAGATATAAAGCTTTCTTTTCCGGTTCAAGAGATAATCGTAACACTGCTCGGATATGGTATTTAAAGATATCATGCTTCACTCAACGGAGTCTAGGCTCCCAACTAGCATGTACATATGACATGCAACAGTTAATATTTAAATGGATGCTTCTAAAAGAATGAAGGATGTCTATGCATGCTCAAGACCCTATCTAATGCCATGGCCGGTAAAAGATCCATGTACCAGATACAAAATTCATGTATCCTGATATCAAATTCATGTATCACAATAACCCAATACAAAATTTATGTATCAACCCGATACACAATCCATATATCGGCCACGCTCAGATGACCCAAAGTAACATGGGTATTTACCTGACTCCGGAGGGACGGTGCCAAATCCAAGCAAAAAGAGGAGCTTAACAGCATCACTTATAATCAAATATCCACTCATTATGTCCTATGCCATAATTGTATTTCAGCCACACGATCTTACCTTTCCTGCCATAATTTCAGTCTGAATCAAGTGTTCGAATGTAATATATATGCCTATGCCCTTAAAATATGCACAAGAACTTAATAATAATCATGCAGATATATGCTCATGAAATTTCTATATGACTACAAATGATTAAAACAATTCAACATATCAAGAACAAGTTCCCATGCCTTCATAAATAATCATAAACCTAGTCATGAGCTCTAACATGAATAAGAGAGAACGTAGTCATATAAGCCAACAAATTATTAATCAAGATGAGTACATACTCAAAACAAAGCATAAAGTACTTCAATCCTATTACATGCATGATATAAGTTTAGTAAGTTCACATACGCTTGCCACCACGTACATACACAACCCCCAATACCTTAAATACATAGAAGTCAAGTCAAATCCTAGGAGTTTCCCTCTTAACAAGGTTAGTCAAAAGACTTACCTCTATCAGGGCTAGCTTCAACCACAAATGATAAAACCTTGCTCTAGCCCTCCAATCACGCAAATCCAAGCCAAGCATCATCCAAGGAAGTCAAACAATGTGATAAAAAGTGCTTCCAATCCATAAAGCTTCGATCTTTGAAGAATTCCAAAAATGTTAACAAAATTCAATCTGGGCCCGCATGCCCAAAATCCGAAACCAATATCAAAATTTGACTCATAACTTGCTGAGTCCAAATATATAATTCGTTTCTAAATCCGGGTCCAAATCGTTACTCAAATCTCCAAAATACATCATCTTAATGTATAGACAAAACCCCAAATTTGCTTTCAAAAATCTAAGTTTAAGATGTAGAAATCCATATAGAATCTCGATTATAATCACAAATAGGTAGAAATCATTTACCCATTTGCCTAATATGAAAATTCCCATGAACAATCGTCACTCTCCAAGTTTAAAGCTCAAAATATAAAAGAATGGGAAAACAAATCCCAAAATAACATCTTATATAATATACCCGGAAGTACCATTCGCGAACGCGACACAAGCCTCACATTCACGAATCACAAACCACTTCTGCCCAGGAAAGTACTCTACGTGATCGCGTCTGAGTCTCGCGATCACTAAAGCGAACAACCCAAATCACCACAAACGCGAGCCTCGTCTCATGAACGCAATAGCCAATGAGCCCCCTATCTGATCCGACTTTATGCAAACGCAATCACATACCGCAAACACGGAGGTCTTCCTTCCCATAACTCGCGAACGCGAGACAAACACCGCGAACACGGAGCTTAAAGCTCTAGCAACCAAAACACACATCACGAATGCACCATCAGGACCTCGAACTCGAAGCACAAATGCCCAGCTGGCCAAAATCCTTCTCCGCGATCGCTAGTATAGCTCCGTGATCACGAAGCTCTGCAGAACATCAGCAACACAACAACTCCAAATTCTACCAACATGGTCCAAAATCACCCGAATCACACCTGAGCCCCTCGGAACCCCGTCCAATCATACCAATAAGTCCAGATACAATATCCAAACATATCCAAAGACTCAAAACACCGCAAATAATATCAAAATAATGAATCGAAGATCAAAATCGTTCTCTTAACTTCCAAACTTTCTAACTTCGCCAAACTCGTCCGAATCATACTTAGATATTCCGGATCACAAGCAAACTTTACACAGAAGTTCTAATCAACAAAATGAACCTATACAAGGTCTCAAAACTACAATCCGAGTACGATAACACAAATGTCAACATCCGGTCAAACCTATGAACTTTTCAATTTTTCGAATTGCCAACTTTCACCAAATAGAGCCAAAACCTTCTAGGAACATCCAAATTCAAATCCAATCTTACACCCAAGTCCAAAATAAGCATACGAACTTATTAAAACCATCAAATCCCAATTCCGAGGTTGTTCATTTAAAAGTTAAACCTTGGTCAACTGTTCCAACTTAAAGCTTTCCAATTGAGAATTATTCTACCAAATCACTCCCGAACCCTATGAACATCAAAACCAACCATATACGCAAGTCATAATACATCATATGAAGCTACTCAAGGTCTCAAACTGCTGAACAAAATACTAAAGCTCAAAATGACCAGTCGGGTCGTTACATTCTCTCTCACTTAAACATACATTTGTCCTCGAATGTGCCAAGAGTTGTTCCAAAGCCATGAAATAACTGCACAAACTCATCATACACACGCCCATGAGCGATCTCATACTACCTCAATCCATATAAGTCTATTAGCACAATCCTACCGAAGATTCTTCCTTCCACTTTAGCTTACAATCCTTAGAACCAAATTCCAACATCCGAAAATTCCTCTTAGCTCATATTCTTGCATATATACACTGTATCAATCTCAACCAGTTGTATCAAACTATAAGTACACTCCTAATACGTAACCACATGATACCCATCGATCATATTCCCATAGAAATATCTTCTAACCACTATAGCTGCTCATTACCAACACTGGCATCAGTATTATACCTTATATCAAATAGAACCTTGTTCCAAACCATCACAACATTGTTAATGAAGAAAGAAGCATGTAGAAATTCATAACCACCCATTAAATCAATAAGTCATGGAGTTCTCTCGCCCGACAAGAACCTCTGCTTAATATCTAAGCTGACAAGTGACATTCTTCCCTCAGACACACTTATCCAAAACCAATTGCAATAACTCCAGGTCCAATAACCTCGTCTCAACCAGTACAAACTACTAGACTGATAGGCCACACCAAAAGCCAAATAGAACTGCATATGATGCAATCCATGCACCAAACATACGACAACTCAGATGTAGCCAATAATGGAAAGAGAACCAAATGAGAGAACTGTTCGACAAGCCTGACATATAATCACAAAAGCATAATGCTATGAATCCATCCCACTAGGTAGAAACAAAACACAGGTAGTAAGCACCGAAAATCATATTCAAACATAACAACATTACATTGTGTAATTTGAACTAACCATCATACCGCCCCACACGGAAATACTCATTGAGTCCAAATCCTCATGCTCACCAAACACATGTGTATCAATACAAGCCCATACCGTGAATAAACGTAACCACATGAAGATTGTTAGCATAGAGCTCTACGAATACGCAAGCACAACTCCGGTGAAATAAACAGATCAACATCTCAAGAGCCATCTCTCTCATATAACACCACAAGGCCTAAGTAGGACAACAACATCCGCTTGAATAATCCAGTAGCCTCACAACCCATCATAGTATACGGGAGTAATACATGATACATATTAGGGAAAGAATAACATCCATTCAGACCGATAACACACCCATAGGAAAAGCTACAGTGAGCAAGCAAATCTGATCTAGTATATAATACTCATTCTTATTAGGCCTGCCAATAGGCCCCCAAACCAATTCAAATTCTCCCAAAATAGGTAAATAACCTCCCAAAATCCATAATGATCTCATCGATGACACATACAATCAGCTGTCTAGCCCTTAATACACTTCCATTGTCCACAACGAACATAAATAATCTGCCTCCACAAGGATCAAATCTCTAAACATCGAAAACACAAAAATCTCCATACCTAATCTCTACCCCTCCCACTTAAATGACTGAACATCACGCATACACAGTCGCCTCATGAAAAATTACTCTCATAAACCTTTCGCACCAAGTGGCAAAAATCTATACATCCCCGGTTACCGCCCACATGATATCTGTAGTACTAGTCAAGCGTCCACAAATCAGTCTATAATGTGTCTTCTACAATACACCCTCTCCTTAGGCGATAGAAGATAGTGTTAGCATCTTCTTAAACATCTGAAATCCTCCATGCTGTCTAGAACTAATGACATTCCTTTCAAAACTGAACGGCAAACTTGTCCATTCAATCTCAATCCCACACAGCTCACCGCATCTATCATGCCTCAACACAAAAATATGAGAATCCCATTATCAACTCTGGATCACAAATAGGATACACACTCAGTCGACCAGAAATCTTCCACTTAACTCAGTTGACAAGAAAATCATGACACATAACAACCTCCCCATACTCGTAGAATATATCAACCTCAGGTCGTGGTCAAATCATCACCACTCTTCAGAATCTATTTGCACATAACCGATCCATCAGAATTGAATCTCTCTAAATAAACCAAGTCATGCAGACTACCAAACTCGAAAGGTATTGCCACAAAACATCTGTAAAGCCCTATTATGCCAAAGGAATTGATCATCTGTATTACTATGCTGATCCAATCTAGTGATAAATGAACCCATTTTCTTCAAATTACTCATGACCCGCCTTCACGACAACACTTCTCTTTCCCAGTACACTATGGATCTCAATCAAAACTAATCCTAAGTGATCCCAACATAAAATCTCATCGTCCTAAGACTCGTAAGCCACTTTATTTCCTCTTATACACCCAATATCACCTCAAATTAAAATACCTGCTCTGAAGAGATCTTCTATGAATATGAAGCCGTTTCTTCCATCTCTCAATCATTGCCTCGTAGAATTGATGATGTTACAGAAATACCCCAAATCTCTTCCATAATACAACGTCAATCTCAACCCCTCAGCCACACAACAAATTCAAAAATTCTTAGGTATTATATCTTAAATCTTGAACTTACTAAAACTATCCTTGAGAGTCACGCACTCAGCTCTACTATAAAATACGTAGCCAAACATGCCGAACAATCAGTGCTCCATCAACACATGAATACTCCTAAAGAAACAACTGAGCGAATCCTTTCCCTTTACAAACCACATCCACTAAGGACTATCCAACCAGAGCCATTTCGCAATCTACATATAATAACCAGATGAAATGTAATACGCCTCTAGCAAATTCCTTGACAGAATCAATCTCGAAGTTATCCTTCTCAAGCCATAACTAATCCATAAGCGCACCTATGACAAGGAATACAACCATACATGACCATGTGATCCAAACATTAATGATAAGCTCTCCCACTTGGCTTTAAGCCACAATCACACAACCCAAGAAATTATAATGATCATTCCTCCTTAATTACCATGACTACACTGTTACTCAACTGACTTTCTCATAAGCTCATATTACACTAACCATAACACATCCTAAATTATTATCCCAAATGCATACTCAACCTCGTGACAGTCGTGCCATCTACCTCAAGCGATCCAGACTCACATCATAGTATATGTATCCCATTGGATAAAAATGTATAACTCTTCATAGCAGCCTCCTAAGAAATCATATAACCTCTAATCTTCTCATAGAAGATAGTCCACATGTCTAGTGTCAAATCTCCATATGACCTTGCCATGAGCGCCACCACTATGCAATCAACTGATTCTCCCGAGTCTATGCTCGTACACAGGCTGCAAGAATATGTTTCATTCCACCAATGAACAACCAAAAGATCATCAACACATCCAAAACTCAAGGCAATATAATACACCAAGATGATAATGAAGAATTTACATTCCCTTTGTAGCTCACGAAAACACTTCCTGTCAAATCTAAAACCCTCCAAAACATAAAGTAGTCCTCACAAAAATGAAATGCACATACTTAGTCATTTGCCCATAATGATCCAAATTGTACCAACCTTCCTCAAAACTTGTGGCTACCCTACCACAAAGTCAATAAGGATATGCCCCCACTTTCGCGCAGGTATAGCCATCTTCCGAAGTAAGCCACTCGGTCAATGATGGTCTTTTTCGACTTGCTGATAATCAAACACTACGAGACATGCCTAGTAATGTACTTCTTCATCCCATGCCACCCAATTTATTGCTTCGAATCGTGATACGTCTATGTATCATCTAGATGAACAAAATACCACAAACTACGAACCTCCTCAAGGATCATCTTCGTCGAACAATCATTACTGAAACACAAATCCGACTCTGGAGTAGCAATGCACGGACACACTAAGGACCCCCTCCTTAGCACCAGCCTGTACATCGCGTCCCTAAGGACAAGCAAAAAGTAGATCATCACACTAACAAGATCTGATGCGCATAAACAAAGACAACCACAAGACACAAATAAGAACTCTGCTATGATCAGAGAGGCCCAATCTCACAAGTTTATAAACGAAGGCCGGAACTTTCATAGCCTAAATTCCTCTCTTCTGCTGGCAAATGCCAAACTCCATATCGTGAACCAGATAGTTCTCCTCACAGGGCTTCAACTATCGTGATAGGTAAACAATCACCTTACCACTATGCACTAACGCTGCACCGAGACCAACATGTGAAGCATCACAATATACTATGTAAGGCCTCGAACCCATGGGCAACACCAACACTGGGGCAACTATAGATAGAAATCCCTCCACAAAGCGACGATAGTAGTCAGCACTTAACGTCTGGAAAACATCCCACACCATAGGTGCAACAACACCCAAAATTGCCGAATCTCAACTAATATCGAGTGCTCAACATAGCATACAAACAAGTAGGAGGAAACTGAAGATATAGGCTTCAGGTCGAGATAAAGTCGCACGATAAGGAATCTAGAAAGGGAAATTTTCTAACATGCCGTAGCCTCTCGGAGATAAGGACACATGTTTCCATACCGATCCACAAGACTCTATTATACCTGCTTGTGACTCTTGAGACCTTTAAAACCTAGAGCTCTAATACCAACTTGTCACGATAAAAAATTCCACCTCAGGCCATGCTGGCGCCTATCCGTACTTGCTAAGCAAGCCAACTCACAATCAATAAAATATGGTCTAATTTTCTTTATTTAACAGAGTTATATCAGAATAAAAGCAGGAATAATTTCAAAGCAGTAAAATATAGGTACAATCATAACATGGTCCGAACACGACCAAAATAGTACAACCCCCAAGAACTAGGTGACACAAGTACACGAGCGAGTACTGAATAAGTACAAGTCTGAGTACATAATCACTACTATCTATGGGAAAGAAAATAAACAAGAGATGACTCCATGTGCTGCGAATCGAAATAGTATGGCAGCTAACACAAAGTCTCCAATAACACACCTCTACATAGCTCAAAGGGTACCGCCATACCAGTCTCAGAACCTGCACAAAAATATGCAGAAATATAGTATGAGTACACCATAGGCGATACTAATTAAGTATCAAGTATAACCTTTAAGAAGTAGTGGAAAGGCAATAGGAATGAGATACTTACAACACACATAATAATAACAGACCTTGAGCTAAAATAGTAAATATCCTCATGGTCAACATGTAGCAAGATACAAAATAGTCGAAAGATATAAATCATGCTTTTCCAGTTCAAGATATAATCATAACACTGCTCAGATATGGCATTTAAAGATAGCATGCTTCACTCAACGGAGTCGAGGCTCCTAACTAGCATAAACATATGACATGCACCAATTAGTATTTAATTTGATGCTTCTAAAAGAATCAAGGATGTCTATTCATGCTCAATACCCTATCTAATGCCATGGCCGGTACAAGATCCATGTACCCGATACAAAATTCATGTATCCTGATACAAAATTCATGTATCCTGATACAAAATTCATGTATGGACCCGACACACAATTCTTGTATCGACCACGCTCATAGGGCCCAAAATAATATGGGTAATCACCTGACCGCGGAGGGATGGTACCAAATCCAATCGCAAAAAGGAGCTTAATAACATCATTCATAATCAACTATATACTCATCATGTCATGTGCCATAACTGTATTTTAATCGCACGACCTTACCTCTCATGCCACAATTTTAGTCTGAATCAATTGCCCAAATGTAATATATCTGCATATGCCCAGGAATTCATAGATAAAAGATGCACAAGGACTTAACAATAATCATGCGAATATATGGTCATGAAATTTCTATATGACTACGGATGATTCAAGCAATTCAACCTATCAAGAACAAGTTCCCATGCCTTCATAATAATCATAAGCCTAGGCATGATCTCTAACATGAATAAGAGAGCGACCGTAGTCATATAAGCCAACAAATCATTAATCAAGATGAGCAAATAATCAAAATAAGGCATAAAATACCTCAATTCAACCCCTGGCATGTTATAAAATTTGTAAGTGCATATACGCTCGCCACCACATATATACACTACCCTCAATACCTTTGACACATAGCAATCAAGTCAAATCCTGGGGATTTCCCTCTTAAAAATGTTAGCCAAGAGACTTACCTTTACTCTGGCTAGCTTCAACCACAAATCATGATAAAACCTTGCACTAGCCCTGGAATCACTCAAATCCAAGCCAAGAATCATCCAAGAAAATCAAATAATGATATATGAAGCAAACCCAATCCATAAGGTTTGGATCTTTGAAGAATTTCCAAAAACTCAACAAAAGTCAACTCGGGCCCGCGTGCCCAAAATTTGAAACTAATACCAAAATCCAATGACCCATAACATGCCGAGTCCAAATATATAATTAGTTTCCAAATTCGGGTACAAATAAATTATCAAAACCAAGAAATACACTCTCTTAAAGTGTAGCCATAAACCCCAAATTTCATTTCAAAAGTCCAAGTTTAAGTTGTAGAAATCTATGTAGATTCTCGAAATATAATCACAAATAGATAGAAATCACTTGTCCCTCTCCAAGTCTAGGTCTCATAATATGAATGAATGGATAAACATCCCGAAATAACATCTAATATAATCTTCCCAAAAGTACCCTTCTCGAACGAGGCACAAGCCTCGCTTTTGCGAATCACAAAACACTACTACCCAGTAAAATACTTTAGGTGATAGCATCTGAGCCTCGTAATCGCGAATGCTAACAACCCAAATCACCGCGAATGTGAGCCCCATCTCGCAAACACGATAGACAACGAGCCCTTTGTATGATTCAACTCTATGCAAACGCGACCACATACCATGAACGTAGAGATCTTCCTTCGCACAGCTCGCAAATGCAAGTCAAACCACGCGAACGCGGAGCTTAAAGCTCCAGCTCCCAAAACACACATCGCAAATGCACCACCAGGACCGCGAACGCGAAGCAAAAATGGCTAGCTGGCCAAAATCCTTCTTCGCTATCGGGAGTCTAGCTTCACAATCGCGATGCTCTGCAGAACACCAACAATACAACAACTCTTAACTTAACCAAAATGGTCTGAAATCACCCCAAATCACACTCGAGCCCTTCGTACCCCGTACAATCATATCAACAAGTACAAATAAAATATCCAAACTTATCCAAAATCTTAAAACACCACAAATAACATCAAGACCGTGAATCGAAGATCAAAATCATTATCTTAACTTCCAAGCATTCTAACTTCGCCGAACTCGTCAGAATCATACTTAAACATTTCGGATCACAACCAAACTTTGCAGAAAAGTTCTAGTCAACAAAATGAACCTATACAAGGTCTCAAAATCACAATCTGAGTCTGATAACATCAAAGTCAACTTTCAGTCAAACCTATGAACTTTTCAATTCTTCAAATTGCTAACTTGCATAAAATAGAGCCAAAACATTCTAGGAACATCCAAATTTTAAATTCAAACATACGCCCAAGTCCAAAATCACCATACAAACCTATTAAAATCATAAAATCCCGATTCCGAGGTCATTTACTCAAAAGTCAAACCTTGATAAACTATTCTAATTTAAAACTTCCTAATTGAGAATCATTCTACCAAATCAATCCCGAACCTGGTGAACGTCAAAACAAACCATTTACGTCATATGAAGGTACTCAAGGTCTCAAGCTACTGAACAAAATACTAAATCTAAAAATGAATGGCCGGATCGTTACAAGATGCTATATATGATTCATGATCGGATTTGTCTTTAGGCCATATTATGCCTTGTTTTGAATATTGTGCTTCTTGCTGACATGCTTTATATGTTCGATGACTAGGTAAACTTATTGAATCATTCTAAAGATCGTGAGTAGGTTTGACCTCCTGTTTGAACATGTTACTCGTTATTGTATGGCGTACCTGCCTAATCTGAGTTGTAGTTGTACACTTCGCACATGCATACACTCTAGCATGCTATTTTCCTTAGTTCATGAGTATGTGATTTGATATCTGTTGTTTGTATACATATATTCTTGTATATGCTTTATGTGTGATGGACTGGATCGATAACACATGAGTGGTCGGTGCGGGTTGAGTTCTTATACCACGTGAATTGTCCGTGCAATTGTTATGATTATGGCACATGAGATTTCGACGTTAGGGGTGGGCGTTCGGTACTTTGGTACGGTATTTATGAATTACGGTACGGTACTTCGGTATTCGGTATATCAATTGTGCATACCAAATACCGTACCAAAGTAGTTCAGTACGGTTCGATATTTTCTTGTTTGGTTTGGTACGGTTTCGGTATCGCACCTGTTGTATGAGAACTTGTAGGGACGTTTTATCATTACACTACTAGATTCTAAGATAAGTAACCTGCAACACATGATGTTTACACAAACTGTGAATATTCACTTCCCTTCACATGGAGGAGTTTGCGCTTTAGTTCAAAAGGCATATAAACACTTTATGTTGGTCATCTCAACATATCATTCCATGTAAATGTCAAGACTACAAACTTATTCCAAAAGGTTGATCAATAGTTATTTCCAGTAACATCACTGGCTACAGTTTACGAGCCTAAAACAAATATTACAATGGAAAGAAGAATTTGAAGGTGGGATCTGAAATTAAGCAAAAAAAAAAAAAACCTCCCTGCTGCTTCTTTTTTGATATACAAACTACATGATATAAACTGCATAGATGATCACATTCTAGTTCTACTATTTTGCTACATTTACACACATGATATAACAGATTGGCCAAAATCTTCCTTGCTGCTTCTTTGTTGTACAATTCAATCACACAACAGCAGTATATAACATATACAGAAACCATAGAACTCCCACTTAAATAGACAATTTAATGAACAAGACCAACTAAAAACAAATAGAACACTTGGTACTAAAACAAAACCAATTAAGAACAGAAAACAGAACACTTAACCAGTTAACCCAATTAGTTTTACCATACAGAAAAACAGAACACTTAAGTCTAAACATAGTCCAAAACTCCAAGTCGACTCCTCTGTTAGACTATTACAATGCATCAACAATGCAAAATACCACAAGGCAACAACAACAAGGCAGTCTAACAAAAGTAAAATAACATAGATTGTCTCAATTCATTGAATTCAACTTAAATAAGAATTTTTGCAAGACGCTCAAGACAAGCTCTGACATGCTTCCTTAAACCATATGTTCCATCCCTCTTTGGATGAACATTGAAGACTCGACCACAATGCTTGCACTCTACTTTGCGAACTTCTTCATTATCTTCTACCACTTCAAAGTGTTCCCAAACATGTGAGCGCACTTTAGTAGCACAGGCCACGATTGAACTTGAACCTAACAAAACATAAAATAAAATCATAAGTTAGAATATAATTTTTTGATGATAAAAGAACAAAACTACAAAAGTATATCATTATCACTAAACAAATAGAGTATTTAATTTACCACTCAAATTGCAACTATACATCAACAATGCTAGTGGTACTTCCATTATTTTTCATATCTAAAGATAATTCGACCAAATATGTCATACAATATAAACAAGTGTAATATATTATTTTGAACTAAAACACATACAAAATATTAAAGCTTACCAAGTTCGAGTTCCTCAAGATACTCCTACTTTTCTTCAACACTAATAGGATTCTCCTCTTCTCTAAGCCAATCTTGAACACAAACAAGAATTTGCACGCATTTAGGAGTCAATGAACTCCTAAATAAATCAAGAATACGACCACCGGTGCTAAATGCACATTCCGATGCCACACTAGAAATTGGAATGGCCAACACATCACGAGCCATCTCTGAAAGAATAGAAAATTTAGGAGCATGTGTTTTCCACCAACTTAAGATATCAAATTCTTCACTAAAAGGCTCTTGTTCTTCACTAATGTATTTATCCAACTCCGATTTAGCAACCCCACCTCCATTGTCTTCCTTTTGTTTCTTCAAGTGAAACTTCATCCTTATTAATGATGCAGTTATAATACTCCCATTAGATGTATTAGATGTGTTATCAAATGAAGTAGATCTAGATGGAGATTGAGGACAAGCTCCTGTTGAATACTTTTTTAAATACTCTTCAAATAAATAATTCATGTAAGCATACGTCTCACCATTTATTTTCTTCCCTTTTTCCTTCCCAAAGAGTTCATCAAGTGCAAGGCTAACATATTCAAACTTGTTACGCGGATCCTAGACGGAAGTAATAAAAATGATTTTATTCATCTTTGCAGGCTCACCCCAATACTTCTTGAGCTTTTCTTGCATACGCTCAGCCAATTTTCTCAAATGCTCATCCTCACTAATTAAACACATTTTCAAATGACAATAAAGTTCAGATACATCCTCAAAATGAGCATTACAAGTGACATAATACGAATCTGAAACCTTTTTGGTGAGCTCATGAAATCTTGCAAGAAACTTTATCACATTCCTCAAATTCACCAATCATCAGATTCAAGAGGACTTGTACTACTACCGTCTTCACAAAGATGAGAACAACGATAAGGAAAAAATCCATCATCAAAAAGATGAAACTTGTCAAAGGCCTTTTCAAAGTTTTGTGCCGTATCCAACATCAAATAGGTGGAATTCCACCTAGTAGGAACATCCAAACACAATATTTTGGTACATTCTAACTTGACATGTACACAATACTGTTTAAACTTTAAGGTCCTTTTAGGCGACGATCTCACATACCTCACAGTATTTCTAACACGTTTGACAGAAGTGTACATTCTAACTTGACATGTGCACAACACTGTTTAAACTTTAAGGTCCTTGTAGGCGACGATCTCACATACCTCACAGTATTTCTAACAAGTGTGACAGAAGCATCAATTTCTTTCAAACCATCTTGCACAATTAGATTAAGTATATGAGCCATGCATCTCACATGAAGATGTTTACTATTCATCATATTAGTTTTCCATATATTCAACTTTTTAGGCAATTCTTTGACTGTGACATCATTTGACAAAGCATTGCCCACGGTAACAGTGAACACCTTGTCTAATTTCCATTCAAGCAAACAATTACAAATAGTTTTAGCTATCTTTTCACCCTTATAACTAGTGATAGGGCAAAAATTTAATATTCTTTTATGCAACTTCCAATCTCTATCAATGAAGCGAGCTGTCAAACACATATAATTTATCCTTTGCAATGAAGTCCAGGTATCTGTTGTGAGGCAAATTTTTGGTTGTGCTTCTCTAAAAGACCTTCTTAGATTTTGCTTCAATTCACCATAGACTTTATAACAATCCCTTTTTATTGTTCTACGAGAAGGAAGACGAAATATTGGTTTAGTTATTTTCATAAACTTCATAAAGTCTTCATTTTCTACAAAGCTAAATGGTAGTGTATCAATAACCATCATCTCAATTAAAGCCCTCATAATAACTTCTTGATCGAATTTCCAAAGCGATCCTCCATCATTTTGGAAAGATTGAAAGTTTATACTTGTCTGAGTATTATCTTTATCAATGTTAGGTGGGTATTCTTTGCATCTATTCAAATAACTTCTCAATCCTGTTGTTCCATTCTTAGATGAATTAGCAGCATAAGCTTACTTACAATATTTACACCTTGCTTTACCAACCCCATTTTCCTAACATTTATCAAAATGTTTCCAAACTTCGGATCTAGGTTCTATGGCTTTTCTTTTCTTAGAATCTTGAGTATCAATTGTGTTGGCATTGCTATCATCAGTAATAGGTAAGCTTCCAGTTGAGCCAACATCACTTACTCAACTTTCACCCTCCATCTATACAAAATTAAAATAAATATAAACACAAATTGTAAAAACTAAAATACCAAATAGAACACTACAAGCAAAATACTACAAGGGCGAATGGTCGTGTAATGAGCAAATAACAGCCTAGTACAAGAGCAGATCACACACCATAAGGAAAAACTATTTGGAGTGAATGACCAAATTGAATCTATGACATTCCTTTTATAGTGACAACTCATTCAGTAAGCTTTAAAGGAGAAGGGAAAAAGTCATAAAACATAAACTTGACATTATCAATGACATACTTGAAAGCAAATGTCAAACAAGAAGATAGAAACAAAGTGACAATGAATGATTTTTCTCCTTCACAATGACCATTTCTAGACAGTTTAACATCCTAATCAGGAAAATTCTAATTTGATTGCCAATTCCAGTTTAATCAATGACATGTATCAATACATACCAAGGTTGTAAGCAACAAGAACAAAGAAATTAAAACAAACGGCTCAGTTAAATCAACTTAACTCAGAAATGTGATTATAGCTCGCATGAATGAAGATCAACAATGAAGAATGGAGAAGTTATGAACCTGAATGAAGGTCGACAATGAGCAAACAAGCAATCGTCGAGGAGAGGAGTCGTCCTCTACGAGGTCGTGAAGCTATTGTAGTCGTGAGTCGTAACTCGTGAATCCGCAACAACCAAGCAAACTAGCAAAGTTGAAATTTTTGACCTAGGTTAGAAAATAGAAAGGGAAAGGGGTTTTTTGATACTGCCCGTAGGCGTAGCTTTTCCTTTTCTTTTCTGCCTCTAAGCCTAAGGGATTAGGGAATTAGGGGTTTTGGACTTTTGGGGTTGTGGGCTTAAGGTTATTGGGCTAAAAAATAAAAATAAAGTTGGGCTTGGACTAAAATATTTTGGTATTTCAGTATATCGAAATACCGAAATATTAAAAATCCAATACTGTATACCGTACCGAACTACCGAAATACCGTAATTTCTGTACCGAAATAAATCGAAATACCAAAAAAACCGAAACCGAAATACCAAATTAATTAGGTTTGGTTCGGAATTCGATTTTTCGGATTTTATGCCTACCCCTAGTCCACGTGCAACATGTGGATAAGGATCCATTCCCCTAGGGTCTTCCTCTTATGTTTCTCCTTAATGACATACACGTGAATTATATGGAAACTGATCGATGATTGGATTTTGTGTATCTTCTCTATATTTAAACTCCTTAGATGTATACATGCTTTTTACCATATATCTTCTTTATATGCTAACTCTGGAATGTATGAAAGCCTTTCATTCACATATTTGCTAGATATTGCTTTACTTGATAATATGATTCACGGTGCATATCTTCTCTATATGTCAATCGGTGCAAGTTGGCTTGTTTATTCATGCATATCTTCTCTGTATGCAACTGTTGATGTGTTATTTGATACTTTATGCATATCCTCTTTATATGAAACTGTTGATGGGCTATTTGATATTTCATTCACATCTTTTATATTTGCCGCATTGATTGAAGAAATGAATTACACTACATATCTTCTCTATATGTCAACTTGTGTAACTTGGCTCGTTCGTTTTTGCATATCTTCTCTATATGCAACTGTTGATGATTTATTGCAGCTAGGTGCATATCTTCTCTATATGTTGAACTTTTAGTTTGGTTACAATACTTGTGTATATCTTCTCTATGTGCACCGATGGCCTTACATGTGCTTCATGCTTAGATTTTGGAAATGTTGCTGTGTACATGTATATACATGAACTGTACAGGTTGGATAAGTGAGTATCTTTTAACTTAAAAGCTCGTCACTACTTCGCCGTGGTTACTCAGGATACTTACTGAGTACATGAGGTCGGTTGTGCTTATACTACACTTATACATCTTGAGTGCAAATCTTGGAGCTGAGCTGCTGTGGATGACGAAGGATAACATTGAAGATGCACCGGCATTTCAGATATAAGATACCACTTGTTCATGGTAGTTTAAGATTTATGTTTATGGATATTCAAACAGATATTGTATTTTCTTCAAACAAACATTGTAAATCCAAATCTTAGTGGCTCATAACTTGTACTACCAATCCTTGGTGTAATCGTATGGATTTTCACCGTCTTATTTATTATTTATTGATGATATTTCATTCGAGTTATGTTATTTATTGTTTGGCTTAACTAACATGTTAGAGTTAGCGGCCATCACGACTAGGTGGGAATTTGGATTGTGAAAGGAATGGTGTACCCTATAATAACATGAGACTAGTGAATGGTGTACCATATGTCAACAAAGAAAAAAATACAACTAGGGATTGTTGTTCCCTATGTTGAGAAATGCTGCCAGAGAATGGTGTACCCTATACTGACATACAACTAGGGAATGGTATACCCTATACTGACATACAACTAGGGAATGTTGTACCCTATGTCAGAAAGGAAAACACAACTAAAGATTGGTGTACCTTATATTGAAAAATACAGTTAGGGATTGGTGTACCCTATACTAACATGTGACTAGAGATTTGTATAACCTATATCAAAAGAAAAATACAACTAGAGATTAGTGTACCCTATGTTGAGAAATACAACTAGGGATTGGTATACCCTATGTCAAAATAAAATGCTACTAGAGACTGATGTATCCTATGTTGTAGCATGATTTCATGAATGCTAGGTAGATGAGTAAAAGAGAGTGAGGAGTTCTGAGAAAACTTCCTTTTTGATGATGGTTGCTTCTTGCGAAGTTGTTTCTTGCATTGTGCAGTTTTTCCTATTTTCCAACAAAGAAATATTTGTTAGTTTCAAAAATGGTGGTTGGTTTGTGGCCTTGAATGCTCCAAACAACTTGCTTGGCCCCGTCCATCCTTTTGATTGCTGTTTATGTTTGAATTACACTTTTCTTTCCCAATTTATGGGGACCTTTACTTTCAAAACCTCCGGCTTGACTATTCGTACCCAGTGTGACTTATCCTTGATGGATATAAACTTTCGATCTCACATTTCATTTTTATGACATTTTTTTCAACCACTTTCTTTGAAGCTTTTTGCCCAATTTCGGGGCATATGCCAATCAAGGCAAGTCACAGGCAACTTGATGCCGTTTGTCAATGCCGAGTGATATTTGATGAATCAACTTTATCCAACTGGGAAACTTGTAGCCAATTTTGCCATCCTTTTTTACCTTGACTTTGGAACAGGGTTAGACCGAAAGGAATTTAAATGAAAGCTTAGATTGCAAAGCTGAGCAGATGATTGAGAAAAGAAAGAATTTATCTATACAAGAGGTATCCCTTTCGGGGATCGAGAGATACACTTATCTGGAGGTATGTGTAGACTTCAATGAACATGACATGACTCTTGGACTGGATGCTTGATCCGTATGAACTGTCTAATTCTTAAAATCCGTTATAACCTTTTGCCTTGAAACCGATCCCCATTGTCTTGACTGTGTTGATGCCATGGTAGCACAGGGTCTCTTTCGACCAATGTTTGCCTTTGCGGGTTTTCACCAACCTAGCTTATTTCTCTTCTTACCATCTCCTTACAATGTCCGTGAGGGTTTTCACCAATAAGACTCTCTTATTTTCATTTCTCGGTTCACCATTGCCTTACGGTGCCCACAAGAGTTTTCGCCAATAAGACTCTCTCGCTTTATTTCTCTCATTTTTAAAGAGCAATGCCTGACACCTTCCATCTCTTGACTTTAACATTCTCGTCAGGTTGGTCAGAAGGTCTTAAATGGGTTAGGCAAAAATAAACATGGACTGAATTACATCTTTGGAACAAATTGGACAAACAATCGCCAAAATACCGTAACTTTTGCCCCAATTTTATCTTTGAGGAAATATGAATTTTTTGTTTGGTGGGGCCAAATCTTAGAGTAGGGCTGCCTACGTAGCCTTTCAGAATTAGGTCAAATATAGTTCAATAAATATGATGATTTGTTTTTATTTGTTTTGTCTTTTTCCCCTTAAGATACTGGATATGTTGGTTCTGAACATGATAAATAAAGGAAGGTAATATGGCTCAAAGGGTTTAAGTAGGGGTAAATAATATTTGGTAGCGAAAATGAAAGCCTTTCGTCATCCCAACCTAAGAACACCTATGTCGAAACATGTTAAGCATAGTACCTTTTAACTGCGTCTACATTAATAGTTATATATGGAACATTTTCTTCTATATCCCCCAAATAGAAAGCTCCTTTTGGAAGCACTCTCTTTATGATGTACGGATGCTAGTTTGAAGCGAATTTCCCTTTAGATTCTTCTTGGTGCGGAAGGATGTGTTTCAAAATAAGTTGACCCACTTCAAACTGTCCAGGGCACACTTTCATATTATATGCGCGGGCCATTGTTTGTTGATACAACCCCCCCAAGACAGACTGCGGTTAGACGTTTTTCATCAATCGATATCAATTGTTCCAATCGGGTTTTGACCCATTCGGCATCCTTAACATCTGCTTCGACAATGATTAGAAATGAGGGAATTTTAACTTCCGCTGGTATCACTGCTTCAGCTTCATAAACCAGTAAGTATGGAGTTGCTCCAACCGAAGTTCGCACAATTGTGCGATATCCAAAATTGCAAAAATCATATTTTCATGCCATTGCCTGGAACCTTGGATCATTTTCCTAAGAATCCTCTTTATGTTTTATTTACAACTTTAACAAGTCCATTGGCCTTGGGCCGATAAGGGGCAGAATCGCGATGTGTAATTTTGAACTAAATCACATACCTTCGTCATCAGATGACTGTTGAAAATGGTAGCATTATCCGTAATGTTAGTTTTTAGGATACCAAAATGACAAGTGATGTTGGAATGCACAAAGTCTACTACCGCTTTCTTGGTAACTGATTTAAGAGTGACCACCACTACCCATTTTGTGAAGTAGTCAATGGTGACCTAAATGAATCTGTGACCATTCGAAGCTTTTGATTCAATTGGTCAAATGACATGAGCAGACATGGGATGCAATTTAAAAGGTGGTGAATGAATTAGATCACTGTGGATTTGACATTGATGAAGCTTGTGGACAAAACTAAAGCAATCATGTTCCATGGTGTCGGTACCCAAAATCCACCTATTCGTGATGGCACCAAACCCAACCCGCTAGGTAAGCTAACAAACAATTACACAATTCTAATGAAAATAATAAATAAATAAAATAACTGAGTTTCCATACAATAACCTAAGGATTAGTAGTACAAGTCATGAGCTACTAAGATTTAGATTTACAAAGATGATATGAAATAAATACAACATATGTTTGGAATATACATAAATAAAGTAAGAATCTAAAACTACCAAGGACCAGTGATAGCTATATCCGGAAAGCAGGTACATCTTCAATGCCAGCTTCTGTCACCACAACAGATTATAAGAATCTCCAAGATCTGCACGCAATGTGCAGAGTGTAGTATGAGTACAACCAACCCCATGTACTCAGCAAGTATCATAACTAACCTCGGTGAGGTATTAGAGGCAATAGTTATCAATGTTACTCGCTAATAACCTGTTCACTTCATAAATCTCACAAGTATACAACAGTAATATTATCAAATCATAAATCACAGATAAAGCCACCTCGATTCACAAAGATAACATAACATGCTCTGTTTCAGTTAGCAATCTAGCATATAGAGGAGATATGCGTAAAATACCAGATAATCCTTTACCAGTTGCATATCGAGAAGATATGAATGAAACATCAATTAATCCTTCAACAATCATATATAGAGAAAACATGCATGATTAAACAAGTCAAGTCATATGGACTCACATATAAGGAAGATATGTAGCGTGTCTCATCTCATTAAGTAAGGAATAGCATATAAAGAAGATATGCATAAAGGCATGTTTATACCCCGAAGCTAGCAAATAGAGAAGAGATGAAGCAAAATCATGTATACATCCAAGGAAATTACAAGCAGAGAAGAAATGCAATATCCAAAACACATACTGGCCAGTTTTCTACATACCGCATGTACACCATCAAGAGAGAAACATGAGAGGGTGACCCTATGGGGATGGATCCTTATCCACACGCTGCACGGATAACTCATGTGTTGAATGTACAACTTAGTGCCAATAATATCTCAATCGCACGGACACTTCATTTGCCAATAATCACAATAGCATGTACAACTCACGTGTCAATAATCACATCTTGGATCCGCATAGACAACTCACGTGCTATCATAATCATACCCACACGGACAACTTATGTACCAATAATTACAACCGCACAGACAACTCACATGCCAATAATCACAACCGCACAGACAACTCCCCTGTCAATTATCACAACTGCACGGACAACTCACGTGCTACCAATCCAATCCATATCACACATAAAGAAGATATGCAAGATTACATGTATATCAATAATGAATATCAAATTTCATACTTAGAGACTAGTATACGTGACATGCTAAGGCGTAGGCATGTGCGAAGTGTGCTACCATATCTCAAATCAGGCAATTACATCATGAAAGTAGCAATTATCATGTTCAATCAAGAGATTAACCTTTACATAACCTCAAACATGGTTCAAATAGCTCACAAAGGGGAGGGGGTTACAAACATGAGAAACATAACATCATGAAGATTAGCAGTCCATTTCAGGCATATCATAGCCTAAGCACTACCCCGAGCATGAATAATACCCCGGTACACGAACATGGGATCAACCCATCACATGTGTGCTACCCATAACACGTAGCCATCACAAATAACCCAGGAAACTAGTGCCTCAACCAAGTTTATGTAAGATGCTTGCCTAAAACAAGCAAAAACGATACTCTGGAAACGCCATCCCGTGTGAATCAACCTCCGAACGGCTCGAATCCAGCCAAAAGCAACTCCAAAATATCAAATAATGCTATAGGAACCAAACCCATCCAATAAAGGTTGAATCTTTAATCAAATACTCAAAATCAACCAAAAGGTCAACCCGAGCCCGCACCTTAGAACCCGATAAAACTCACAAATTCTGACAACCCATTCGAATACACCAACCATACAAGTTTTATCCAAATCCACTCCGTATTGATGTTCAAAACCCCATTATTCACTTTAGAAAAGTTTTGTCAAAAACCCCAAATCACTCTTTTAGATTCACCAATCCAATGCCAAAATCAAAGATAGAATCACAAATAATAATCAAATTCAAATCAAGAACACTTACCCCAACACAAGTAGTGAAAATCCCCTCAAACATTGCCCAAATCCAAGCTCCCAATCTCCAATTATGATAAAATGAACCAACCTTCGAAATGTAACAAGCTGCCAGTGAATCCGCATTTGTGAACAAATGACTGCATCAGCGACACCGCTTCTGCGGTTCCAATCTCGCATCTGCGAGTATGCTTCAACAGGCCGCTTATCGCATCTGCGACAAGCCAGCCGCATCTGTGGCATCGCATGTGCAGCTCATCAAGCGCAAAAGCAAAATTCCTTAGTCCGGCCAAACTCTGAAGGTGCACATCTCCAACCGCAGGTGCGACTTCGCATCTTCGACCAACCCTCTGCAGATGCGACCACACCAGGACCCTGCCAAAACCAGCAATAACTAACATGACCCAAAATGGTATGAAAACCGTCCAAAACGCACGCGATCCCCTCGTGAGCCCGTCCGAATATTTCAATAACTTCCAATACATAACACGGACCTACTCAAGGCTTCAAATCCCACAAAATAACATCAAAACCATGAATTGCATCTCAATTTAAGCTTAATGAACTATTTCAAATTTCCAAATTCCAAACTTACGCCGAACACGTCTAAATAACTTAGAATCACCTCACATTTTGCACACAAGTTCCGATTGACATAAAGAACCTATTCCAACTCCCAAAACAATAATCCAAACCCGATAACTTCAAGGTTAATGCTCCGTCAAACCTATGAACTTTCCAAACCTTTAAATTGCCAACTTTTACCAATTAGAGCCAAAATCTTCTAGGTCATCCAAATGCAAATCCGGGCATACACCCAAGTCCAAAATCACCATCCGGACCTAACGGGACAATCAAAACTCTAATATGAGGCTAACTAAATAAAAGTCAAACTTGTTCAACTCTTCCAACTTAAAGCTTCCAAATCAACCCGGTGTAAGGCCCCGTAAATTTCGCCAAGGAATTTGAGGTTTTGTGGTGCCGAGGTGCTGAGGAGTTGATGGAAAATTTTGGCTGAAGAAGGCGATTATGTGGTTAGTTTCACGACTGCATAACCTTTTCGCGGGTCGCATAATCATCGCGGAGATGAGCAGATAATCATTTGAGTTTTGAAGGTTGTTCTGCAGTCCATTATGCGATCGCATAGTTATTTCGCGGTTCGCACATCCGTCGTAGATTTGGCATGATGAATTTTGGAGAGTGATCCTACAGTCCACTCTGCGAATGCCTAAGTGGTCCACTTGAATTCCATGATGTTTCCGTAAATGTCAAGTATGGTTTATGTATTAAAGCGTTATAACTTCAATTCATGTTTCAAATGAAAGTCCATTATGCATAACTTGGAAAGAATACTCAATGCATCTAAAACTCATATTTCTCATATATATACGTAAGGCCTTGATTTCGAATGTTGATATTATTGATAATCTATAAAGATGCTTGAAAGTGAAAGAAGTGAGTTGGAGATATAAAGTGTGGCCAACATACCAAGAATGAAAATTATACTTGTGGCCAATGGTGCCAAGAAAATGAAATGATGTGAGAAAGGTTATGAAATGAGCCTTGATTCAACTGTTCCAAATTGACTTTGAAAATAGATTTGCCTAAAAGTTTATGTACTCAAGTCATGCCCAAATGTGGATATTTTAACTAATGCTATGCTTTGTAAGTATTTCCATTGTGTTTTGAGCTCTTATATATTCATGAGTTGAAATTGTGTATTGCCCTTTTGGGAAAAAGTATTTCAATAATAAATGATGTGTTACTCGTTTATGATTTTAATTTGTGCTTTGATTTCCAACCATTTTACTCCATTTCTTGGAATGAAATCCATTTTGTTTAAAGTCTTCATTACTAATGAACCTAAAGTTGTGATTTCCGAAATATTCTATTTGTTGATATTTATGATGATGATCCATGATAGGAAAGTAATGAAAGTATGAAGTATGAGATACGTCCACCGTGCCATGAATGAAGAATCAAAGGTATGGCCAAGAGATCCAAGGAAATAATAATGTTGTGAATGGTTGAAAATACTAATGAAGATATATATAGTGTGAAAGATAATAAGGTGAATATAAAATATATTTGTACTTTCGTTTCCCTTATGTGCAAAACAAAATGTTTTTGGGAGTATCATTAGTCAACGAGGAAGGGTAGGTAGGAATAACCTAACCTCGAAACTACACGGGCCGGTGTAGGGTGCATTGCGATTATTTCCCTTATTTGGGATGAGATTGTTGTGATGAGAATATTCCCCTTTATTGGGATGAGGTGATTACTAGAAAAGGGTTATGTTGATCCATACGGCATTATGGTGAGACGGCCTAGTCTGTCGGATCGTGATCGGATGCCATGCCGCACATATGGTGGTGATTGTGCTAGAAATTGTAATTGAAATTGTGCTTGAGATTGTGATTGAGATAATGATTGTAGTTCGTGATAGTAATTGTGATTGTGGTTGATGTCTTCGGGGAAGACGACCTAGCCGATCGGGTCGTGATCGGACTCCGTGCAAAATACACGGTGGTATATCTCAATCGGTACTAATGATGTCCCAACAAAAAATATATTATATCCGTATTTTGAAAATTGTTATGTTTGAAACTTGGCATTTGGATATTATTGATTGTTACTTGTTGTTTCCATAATCCCCCCCCCCC
>AWOL01S0054694.1:1811-45748 GCA_000715115.1 Nicotiana otophora | reverse complement strand
CTAGAAACACAGTAGTATATCAGTGCTAATGATCTCCCAACCAAAATAAAATGTTATTTTCGTATTCTGAAAATTTTTATGTTTTAACTTGGCATTTGGATATTGTTGATTGTTACTTGCTGCTTCCATGGTTTTCCCCTTCTTATATTGGCATTTTATTTCGAAAGAGGACATTTAGCTTTACATACTAGTACTATTCTACATGTACTAACGTCCCTTTTGCCGGGGGCACTGCATCTTCAATGGATGCAGGTGGTTCATTAGCGGGCGGTCTTGATCCTCGATAGCAGTTACTCCCTATTCAGCAGGTTTTGGTGAGCCCTACTCTGTTCCGGGCTTTATAGCATTTGACGTCGTATATTCTGCTTTGAGGTATAGCCGGGGCCTTGTCACCGACACTTCCATTCTTCACTTCTATTGTACTTAGAGGCTCCGTAGACAGGTTGTGGGTGGTGTCTGATGTTGGGAATGAAACTAGAAGTGTTGGTATTTGGCAAAACTGTTTTTCATCATATCTATAAAATTGTAATATTTTGGAAACCGTAGTTAAATATGCTTTGAATAATGGAAAAAGAATGTGGAAAACTTGACTCTTCTCATGTCTATCACTTGTACTGATTCTTATATTGTTAATGGGAAAGGTTGGGTAGAAGGCATCTAGCAGACTTGCTTAACCGGGGTATCTCGGTTGAGTGCCGGTCGCGCTCCCCGAGGTCTGGGCGTGACACCCGGAACCACTTGAAAACTAAAATCGACCATACACTCAAGTCATAATACATCATATGAAGATACACAAGACCTCAAACCACCAAACGGAATGCAAATGCTCAAAACGACCGGTCAGGTCGTTACATTCTCCCCTACTTAAACATATGTTTGTCCTCGAATGTGCCAAGGGTCGTTCCAAAGTCATCAAATCACCGTCTAAACTAACCATACACATAACCATGGGTGATCCTACGTCAACATAACCTAACTGAATATTCCTCCTTTAACCTTAGTCCACAAACCTTAGAACCCAGTCTCCAATATACGGAATTTATCATGAGACCCAATTCGCGCATCTATACCTCGTATAAGTCTAAACAAGATGTATCATGCCGTAACTGTATCCCAAGATATAATCACATGAGCTACCACATAACTCATATACTCATAGCAATAACTTCCGACCACAATAGCTGCCCATTAACAAACCCAATACCGGAGACATACCTCATATCAAAGAAACCTTGTTATGAACCTTATTACACTGCCAAAGATGAAAGAAACATGTAGAAACTTATAACTACCCAAAATATCCATAAGTTGCGGATCTCTCTCACCCGCTAAGAACCATTGCCAAAGTCGAAGCTGACTATTGACATTATTCTTCCAACTTACCTTAACCAAATCCGATAGCACTAATTCCAGGTCCAAAAATCTCATTTTACCAGTGCAAACTACTCGACTGACAAACCACACCAATGAAACCCAGAGCTACATACGATGCAATTTGTGCACTAGAAAAGCAACAACTCAAACATATCCAGTGATGAAAGGAAAACTAAATGAGAGAACCGTCCTACAAGCTCAATAAATACCACCACAAAGCGTAATGTTATGAACCCATCTCATAGAGGAGAAACAAAACACACAAAATAAGCACAAAGGATCATATCCTAACATAACTCCGCTATGGCGCGTAACTCGATCCAAACATACCAATCCCCATGGATTACCCATCGAGCCATAAGGCTCACAATCAAAAAACACTTGTGTATCAACAACAAACATGCCAAGAGCATAACCATAACCATGAAGAAACGGATAGCACAATATACCACAAATAGGAAGACCATAACCAAGACACAATCCACTATTCAACACCCCAAGAGTTATCTCACTTGAATTTCTCCACAAGGCAAATACAAGACCACACTATGTGTGTAAATAGCCAACAGTCTCACTACTCATCATAGCATAAGAGAGTAACACATGTAACATATCCGGATAGGAATAATATCAACCCTAGCCGAAGGCACACCCCTCAACAGCAGCTGTGCTGAGTAACCAATCTGATTCGATATAGTATACACATTCTCATCAGGCCTCCTAATGGCCCCCTTAATCAATTTTGATCCTCCCGAAATAGGTAAATAACCTTCCAAAGATCAATATTAACATATCCATACCACATACCATTAGATATCTAACTCTGGCCATATCTTTACCGTACACAACCAAAGGTATAGTCCGCCTATGAGAACTTCTAGTATCCAAATCCCAAGAATACAAGAATCTCCATATCCAAGCCCAACTCCATCACTCAAATGACTGACACATCCCACATAAACAATCATCTCACGAGAGACACTCATATTGTTTTAAAGAAAATATACCACTTGAGTCGTACCCTAGTGGCTAATTTATATAAAATATAAAAACTAAATATTACAAATTGCACAGTCTGGATGTCTAAAGTGATGAAAAATATTAAGCACTAACTATTACAAAATTAATTCGAAGCATGAAGTGTTGTGCGTATCCATCAACTGTGTTCATAACTTCAAAGTATCACCTTCAAACGCTTTCACCCAGTTCCATGTTTTGTTTTCCCAAGGAGTAGGCAAATGAGATTCGTTAACGACGTTCGTCAAATTCCGTATTTAGCTTAAAGATTAACCATGTTTTCTTTTAGAGTTTAGTCCTTGCTAGTAGTGTGTTACATGATGGCTATCTATCAGTAGCATCAAAGGACCTTCTTCTTTGGTTGAACCTGCATGCTTCGATTGATTAATGAACCCCATTAATAACCAACAACACGCTGATGCGTTGCATATTTTGAAGCACTGGACCAACAGTGTACATCTAGTTATCATTAAATTGGCCTGAGCATTCAGCTGCATTTATGTTCAATTTGGAGCTTTTCTCTTAGCAATCCTAATCCTTAAATTAGTAGTTTTTTTACTAATCAAGTATGAGTATCCTTCTCCCTACACTTGGCAAGTCAGTGAATGAGTTAAATGTCATTGTACCTACAAAAAAGAAAGTTGTGTTAGCAAAATAATCTGCCAGTGTATTGCCCTCCCTTAGAACATGTTGAAAGAGCACATTGAATTGCTCATTCGTTATCTTTATCCTCTTTACCTCCTTTCCTATACACCATGGAGTTTCCCAATCTCACTCTATGATTCTCTTCATTACTAGTGAATCTGTCTTTATGATCAAAGGGTGCAGCTGTTGATTAACACAATAAGCCAACCCTTGTACGATCGCTTTTGCTTCTGCCACAATATTAGTACTCTCTCCTATCTTTTCTGCCTTAGCATGTACCAAATCTCCACCACTGTTCCTCATACAGAAATCATAAGAGCTTGGTCTTGGATTGCCTTTTGAGGCACCATTAGTGTTACATTTGAACCATCCTTCATAAGGAGGCTCCCATGTTATTCTCTTAGTCATAACATAAGGTTTGTATCCTTCAAAAAATCTTATCATGTCTGGCCATAGTAAAGGGATATTTGGTATCCAAGGATACCTAATCCTAGCTAGATTGTGTAGTCATGTTAACCTCATGAATCACCATGTTGCACGAAACTGTACCTCCATACTTCCTTGTGTTTCTCCTCTAACAGATTTCCCAAGTGATCACTGCAGGGGCTACCTGGTATAAGGGCTTCAGTTTGGGACAACAATCAAACTTCCACCAAGCTCGAATGACTTGGTGAACCTGTACTAGATTATCAATTATACTTGCTGCTTGCAAAAATGTCCTCCACACTATATTAGATGTAGGATTTAGTAAGAATAGATGCTGATAGGAATCCTCTTGGGGTTGATCACAGCACCAATATTTCGATACTACCATATAACCATTCCTTCTCCACAAGTCATCATTATGTATCTTGCCTTTCCATAATCTCCATAGAAAGAAAGATATTTTAAATGGTACGCCCTTTGTCCACATCAGCTTATATTCAGCATTTACATGTGCCATGTGCCTCAAAATTTCCCAAGCAGTGGTTACTGTGAATCCGCCTGATGCTATAGGCATTCATTTTGATGTGTCCCAATAGCCATTACTGTTCTCAAAGTACACCTCCTGTTTTATGTGATCTACAATTTCTGTTTGAAAATTTTGTTCCAGCATTTGGTCATTCCCGGCATTTTCCTCTCTCAATTCAGCTACTTCTTGAAGTTCTTCATTAATATGAAATTTTGGGGGTATGACATGATACAATGCACCTAAGCCAGTCCAATTCTCATGCCATATGTTTGAGATTCCACTCTTTATCTCCCATAATAATTCATGTTCTACTTCTTCCCTTGCATGTAACATTTTCCTCCAAACATGTGAGCCTTGTTTAAATTGAACAACTGCAGGAAGTTCTTTCTTGCAATACTTATTCCACATGAAGTTGGCCTATAGTGATTTACTAGTCCTAAAGTTGCACCACTGTTTTGCAAATAATACTTTTGCAATATCCACAAGAGATCTAAACCCCACTCCACCCTCCTCCTTTAGCACTCATAAGTTTTGCCGTTTTTTCCAGTGTCTACTTCTTTCTCCATCCCTGTTGCTCCAAAAAAGCCTTGCAAATGTCTTATGTAAGTGTTGTTGTTGAAACTCACAATACAATATCAACTCAAACATCTTTTTCAGTTGTACATGATGTCCAAATTTGAACAGGTGTTGAATGTGTTGGCCAATCTTTTAATGGCCAAGGAAAAGCTAAGGATCAACACAGTACTTGTAATCAGGTTTCCTGTTGGAATGTACTAAATTGAACAATGGTCGTTGATGCTAGAAAAAGGGTGCATCAGCTTCAATGTGAGGAAACCTCAAATACCAGTCAATCAAACACGCCAAGTATTGCAAAACAGAAGCAGAATTCAAAAGCTACAGGTGCTTTAATGATTATTTCAAAGTTCTTTTAACCAGCAAATAATACCAGATACCAGTAATAACAGGGGAGGTCGAAGCAGCGACAATTTGGCTAAGGTTTTGGGTGTTCGGCAAAATGCTATAAATAGCAGCATCGCAGAAGTATCAAAGGCTCTTGCACTTGTTCATGTTAATGAGCAAGAGACTGGGAAAGAACCTAATGATGCCTCACCAACGTTACACATATCCAATTCAGATCTTTCCAAAATGGTAAAGGATGCTCAGAAAGCGATGCTCATAAACACAACTCCAAAAATCAATGGACCATTGGTTACGTTGAATACCTCCGTCTGTGAGGTCCCTTCCCAATCGATGGAATCTTATGGTGAGCGAGCAGTCAATTTTGGACAGCAACTACTATCAAAAAGTAACAACTAACAAGCAAATACAGCTTTCTCTCAAGCATCCACAAATGAAGGAAGTGGTTCTAAGGAGCAACAAGGTGCGACAAGTACTGTTATGATGAGTCGTAAGACATGGGCTGAACAAGTGGAGGAGGAAGAAGAAGATTATGTTGATAGTGCTTATGAGGCAGAACAATTCTCAGCAACTTCTCCATCAAATGAGGAAGCAATCGTGGTTCACAAAGAACAAGAGCAGTTTTCAAACTCTTCCTCTAAATTGCAAAAGCAGAAACGTCTGAGTCCAAATGCTACTGTTTTTGTACCTTCTGGGCAGCAACAACAGATAATAATTGCAGCAAGCTCGAAAGAGATAGAAAGTTCCTCGATGCACAAGGCAGTACCTACTGGAAGTAACAATGCAATAGCTGCAACATACAAGTTGACACCAACAAATATTCTCCATGGTCTCGTTTTACATGATATGGATATATTAAGAGATCTTGATAATCCATGAACCAACAAAGGAGCTATATTGCCCGGACACAATCCAATAGATGATTTTGGTTTGGGTATGGGATAAGGTTTCTATGAAGAAGGGAACGAGAAAGAAATGCAAGATGTGACCTTTGCAATCGTAGCTAGGGAAGGAGATCTTTCACCGACACCCTTGAGAAGTGGTTCAAACAAAAGTAATAAGAACACACTTGACAGGCAACATTGATGGGATGGTAAGATGACACAAGAAGCTATGATTAGGCGATTGGAAATGAGGGTTGCGAAGCAAAAGGTGACTGTACCTACCACCTCCACAATATCCAACAAGTCCAATCGATCCAGAAAAAATGATGATGTTAGAAGACATTTCAAAGAGGGTTGATGACGAAGATAAGGTACTACAAATCGAAGAATTCACAAAGCACGAGAAAAAAGGGCAAGACAATTATTCATACATAATTTTATTTTACCATTTTATTATCATCACAATATGTAATATCATCATTGAATATGTTATAAACTCTATGATGATCATACAATATCTATTTTTTTCAAGTTCTTATTTTTTACATGCTGCCTAGTATATGAGGTTATTCATGCCTCAATAGGAATTAAAAGGTAAGGCCTAACTCAGTATGTGTTTGCTACTTATCCTATGACTTTAGAAAATATCCAAACGGCTATGAGATCATTCTCCCTCATGAGACTCTGCTGGCAGCCACATCGTAAGTCTATCACTAAAAGGCAATGGAGGCGCATAGGGATGACTATATAGGCAAGGCATAGAGGAAACAATACTTTGATATAGCCCTCCTTACTTGTACTCTTTCTTTATAGTTTTTTCCTTTTATTATTAATAAAATAGCTACTAGGAAGACCGCCTAGTAGTATAATTTGCCAAAACAATAAAAGTGTTGTAGTACATTAGCAGGTAGAACCAGTACTTAGAGAATGTGAGTTGGCATGCTTTGAAGTACATTAGAAATCAGAGTGGCTTTTGCTCCATAAGATAGAAGCTTATCCTTCCATGAATGTAGTTTGGCCTTCACCTTCCTTGTAAGTCCATTGTAGTACTCCTTTCTTCTTCTAGTATAAAAGATGGGACAATCCAAATAAGTAAATGGGAATTCGCCCTTTGAGATACCTGTGATGTCTGCCATTATGTTGATAAATGTTGCAGCAATATTTGAATGCACATAGAAAGATCTCTTTATTTGTTAATTAATTGCCCAGATATATGCTCATAGTTTGCTAAAACCTTAACTATCTTCTGTAAGGAGTATTGATTAGCAAAAGCAAAGATGATAGTGTCATCAGCATAGGCTAGGTGGTTTAATGGATCAGTCCACTTTGGCATGCCATGACCCTTGAACAGTTTGTCTTCAAATAGCTTATTCAAAGATCTGGATAGTACCTCTACTGAGAGAATAAATAGGCCTGGTGATAAAGGATCCCCTTGTTTAACACCTCTTGTTGAGTGGAAGAACCCAAAGCTTGGCCATTAATCAGAACTGAGTACCAGTTATTAGCAATTAGATTCCATATCATATTGATAAAGAATTCTGCAAATCCAATCTTCCTTAGCACATGCATTAGGTATCTCCATGAAACCCTATTATATGCCTCTGCCATGTCAAGTTTGATCACTACATTGGCAGGTTTACCCTTTAATCTTATGTCAGTGACAATATCCTGAGTTAACAGAATCTTCTCAAAAATACTTTTCCCCTTGACAAATCCTGATTGATTGGGAGAGATCAAAGAAGGCAGAATCATTTCCAACCTATCATGAAGTACTCTAGAGAAAACCTTGCTTATAAAATTGCTCAAACTTATAGGTCTGAGATCTGAGAAAGTTTGGACCATTAATTTCTTTGGTAATAAAACAAGATTTGTGTGTGTTATAACCTTAGGTAAAGGTCTTCCTCCATAGAACTGCTTCACCGTGTTGTGTATATCTTCCCCTATAATCTTCCAGCATGTTTGAAAGAATATGCTAGTGAATCTATCAGGACCACTTGCACTCTCTCCACTCAATGCAAAAACAGCTGCCTTTACCTTTTCTCTTGTAGGAGTTGTACATAGCTCTCTGTTCTGTTCTGTTCAGCAGATACCATTGTAGGAACATTGTTCAGTAGTTCAAAACTCGTAAGCTCAGCTTCTTGTGTGAATTGTTTCTGGAAGAAATCAACTGCAACTTCAGCCATGAGATGTTGTGACTCTATCCATGCACCAGTATTATTCTGTATTCTCTTCACTTGTAGCTTTTGCCTTTTCCATTGACATAGTTATGGAAATATCTGATGTTTCTGTCCCCTTCTGCAAACTATGTCATACATGCTCTCTGTTTCCAATACTTCTCCTCAATGCTCAGGTATGTTTTAAGTTCAGCTTGTACCTTCTGAAGGAGTATTCTATTATCCACTGTTGTTTCTTCTTCAAAACATATTTCCTTCACCCTAACCACATCTTCTCTAATAGCAGTTGCTAGAAAATGTATCCATAAGTGAGCTTGCTCCATTTAGATAGTGCAATTGTAGTCCTCTTTAGTTTTTGCTTGAACATTAAGAAAGGATCACCAGTGAAATCAGCCATCCAATTTTGCGTAACCACCTCCATGAAGGATTCATTTTTTGTCCAGAAGTTGAGGAATATGAATGGTTTTACAAATTGCAAAACTTGATCTCCACAACTCATCAATAGTGGGGCATGGTCTGACCCTGTTCTAATGAGATGCTCTACTTCTATATCAGGGAATAATGTTTGGGAAGGTAGGTTCACTAGTATTTTGTCTAGTCTTTTTAAAATGTATTTTGCATTTGACCTCCCATTCCACCAAGTGAAGGGTCTGCCTTTATATCCAAGATCAAACAATCCACATGAGTTAACATAGGAAGCAAAATCTTCATATTTTGGGGGGTATACAGGCAGTCCTCCTATCTTCTCCTCTTCACTAAGAACCACATTAAAATCTCCTCCACTTACCCAAGGCAGTTCCATGTCCTTGGCAAGGTAATATAGGTTGTCCCACAATTCTAATCTTTCCAGTGATGAACATTTTGCATATACAAAAGTCATCATAATGTATTTTCCAATATCCTAATGATACACCTTGATGGTGAGCTTCTGTTCAGTATCAATCACCAACTCTCATTCCACCACTGCATCAAAGAATAACCACATTTTCCCATTGACATTTTATATTGCATCTTCCATACCTAATCCCCTCTTGTAGTTTTGGATATACCTGTGCTTTTGAAATGGCTCCATAAGTACAAAAATGAAAAAACCATATTCCCTTTACATGTTGATGACTCTCTGATAGACCTGTTGAGTCTTAACAGATCTTATGTTTCATATTAGTGTTTTAGTCACCATTTAGTCATTGAGGCTTCCCTCTTGGGTAATTTTCTTATTGGTTGTAGAGATTCTTTATTCTATTGCTTCTTACCTTTCTTAGCACTTCTAGAGGAAATTCTACGTGATAGATTTCATTCTTTAGAAATAGCTTTAAAATTCCCAGTAGTAGACTCATCATCACCCTCATCTTCTTGTTGCTCTTGTTCGACCATTGCATTTTGAATTTCCATAGGCGAGACCTCGTGTGTGATTATATCATGTAACACCTAATCTGGTGATTTTAATGGTACATTGATCTGTATTTGTATTGGATATCTAGTACTTGAAGCACATGCAATGGTCATTGTCTCAATTGTACCTGATTCTCTTGGTACTATAGCTTGATCAATATCATCATGGGCCCTCATTGTAGCCTCCTTTAACACCTCAGAAGTCATCTTCATATCTCCCATATTTTCTTCCCTCATTTGGAGATTGTATGTGGAATCGATCTTAGGAATTTTTGTAATGGTCTGCACCTCTGTCTCGAGTTCAGTGTGCTCCATAGTCCCTACATTTTCATGGAAAATCATGATTTGATGATCCTCTCCATCTAGGTCATCACTGTTGTAGTTTGATTCTTTATTTTGAGTCTGATTGTGCCGGGAATCATATTCCTCTAGTACAGATGGAGTGAACTTGTTGAACTGGCATTGTTCTACGTGATTGTAATTGTTTCAAAGTTTTTGATTCCTGCTTCCTCCTGCCTATTTGATGGTGAGATTTGATCCATGGTAGCTACTGCTGATGGTACAACTAATGTTCCAGTTCTTGTTTCCTTGGCATAAGGTGAGTGTATAGCTTGGTGGCAATCTACAGTTCCAGCAATTCCTAGATTCAAATCTGCTTCTTCCCTTTGTCTTGTCAATTGTTTACTTTTCTTTTGGATGGGATTAGATTTGGACTTGATTGTGAGTGGCTGTGTTCCTATAGATTCATTCTCTCAATTAATAATTGTCATGTGACCCTTCTCATGACCACTGGGGATTTGCAGTACTTGTGGGACTTCCAGTTCCTTTGGTTTCCCATCCCTTACTGATGAAGGTTCACCCTGATCATCCGGCTTTCCTCTTCCAAATCTTGTACACACGTTGTTGGGATTGGTAGTTGTTTGATCTCCACCTATCTCCCTATTCTCCTAAACCACTACAATATTATTTGGTGGATTAGATGCCATGTGTGTGGTCTTAGTGATTAGTTGTGTCTAGTTTCTAGTTGTTGTGTTAACAGATTGCCTGATGTTTTGCTGTGTGGTCTTAGCATTCACACCTTTGAAGTTCTTCCTCCTTTAGGTTTTCCATTGTTTATTGGAATGGTTATTTTTTATTGCTTGTCGTGTTGCTATTTTCCGATGAAGTCCTTCAGTGTTGTCCTTGCTTTGGTTCTGTGTGACATGCTTTTGCTTCTAATTTTTGTCCTTGTCCTGCATCTGCCGTATTTACATCTATGGTTGCTACATGGTTGTGCTCCCAGAATTGTTGTGGTGTTTCTGAATATCTTTTTGAGCTGTTGTTTCATTAAAACAACATTTTTCTTTCCCTCTTCCTTTCTTTTTTGGTTGGGTAGAATTGGATTGTATGTCCAAGGTGTTTGCAGTGTAGGCTGTAAGTTGGCAGATCCTCATAATCTACTTCAAGCCATTGACCATCGTCATTCTCATCTTGTTCATCATCAAATCCAAGCCAGACATGATGAGGTCTTTGTTTTGATAGATCAATCTGTACCCTTACCTTTGCAACACTACCCCTCGTCTTCTGCATTGAGGCAAGATCAAGATGCAGAAATTTACCAATCGGTGATAGCAACAATGTGTGAATCTCGATATAGTATAGGTTCCAGGGCAGTTCTGGTAGTATCACCCAAGTTGGGATAATAGGTGAGTCTCTGTGGCTTTAAAGTTTGGAGTCCATGCTTGGAGTGCATTCTCTACCCCTGTATGAGCATGAATTGTTTTGTCGAGACAGTAGTGTGATCATACTCATTGTTAAGATCAATGTAGACAGTTCTAGCATTGAAATGAGCAATATTTACTCCTCCTTTCAGTTCTGTTTGTGCAATAAAGATGGATGATATCTTTGGAAAATTGTTGTGGTTAGGTGATTCAGTAGTTGGAAGGGTCTGTGAGGTATTTTTGTGTAACTGGTCTTTCCTTACAGGTTGCTTTTGCACTTGTGTAAGAGGAGTAGTGTTTTGGTCGCTCAACAGTGTAGTTGTGACTGTGGGGCTTGGCTCTATTGGACTTTGCTGATGGTGCACTGATATAGGAATGCTATGAGTGTTCTTCTGTGCTCCACATTGCTCCTTCATTTGGGACGCAGTGGCCTTATCAGGAAATTCACTATGCCCCGGTAATAGGGCCGCTACAAATGAGCACAACTTTTTGTTGAGTTTCCGTGGGAATTTTCTTGACGAATACCTTCAATATCATGTTGAGAAGCATGTCCATCGATTTCTCCTTCCAATTATTGACGTAGTTCTCTGTGGCATTTCGTCGAGCAGCTGGTATTTGTGAATTTGCAGCAACACTTTCTTGTATTGTTGTTATGTTCTGTCCCTCGAATTGGCCTTTGGGAAATTCAGTACCAATCCCTGCATCATTACCAATCAATTGATATTTTCCTTGGCCAATTTGAGCTTCTGGTAATACACTCTCAACCAGTTGGTGACTTTTTGGGCATTTAGGGTGTTCGATGCTCTTTGTAGCTATGTTGCGAGCCTCAAAATTGTCATGTGGGTGTTGATGTTGATATGGAGAAGTATTTCCAGTGTTTGGCATTGGTCGATTTAATATTGAATCGAACGAAATAGTTGTTGGATTGCCCAAGTGATTTGGCGCTACAGTGACTCCAATCCCATTTTGCAAATCTATTGCTGCTGGGGAGATGTTTGTAGTAGGGTTTTGCTGGGGTTGTTGCATTATCAAGCTGAGCGTTTCTTGGTGGTTGTCCTGTGGCTTTCCACCACCGGACGAAGGATCAGTAGCCATGGACAAGAGACATCGTTACTCTAGTTTTTTGGATGTTTTCGGCTAGGGTTGAGATAAACATCGGGTACTCGAGCGTAGAGAGACACTCATACGCATCTTCCGCGCCACGAAAAAAAATTTGAACATCAATACTCAACAACCAAGCAATTCCCATACAACCAGTCAAGCATCCACACATCAAACCACAATGTGCCTTATGAAATACGCACCATTCTCAGGTGACACTAGATAGTGCCAACATTCTTCTAAATATCTAAAATTGTCTATGCTGTCTGGAACTCATGGCCTTCATGTCAAAACGGAACTGCAACCTTGTACATGAAAACCTCAATCCTACACGTCGCACCTCATCCATCATGCTAAGAAAATACGAGAATCCTATTATAAACTCTGAATCACAAGCAGGATACACACTCCATCAGCCCGATGCCTCCACTTGAGCGTATCCAGGAGGAAAAATCACAAAACATATCATACTCCTGATACATGTAGAAAACATCTGTCCCAAGCCATGGTCGACACGACAAAAAACTTTTCGAAACTCATTTGTACATAACTAAGCCATCACAGCTGAATCCATCTAACTCAACCAAGTCACACAGGTCACCAAAACCCAAGAGTATTGCCACAAAACACCTATAGAGTCTCACCACACCAAAGGAACCAATCACTTCTATTACTATGCTGATCCAAACCACTACCAAGCTGACCTATTTCTTCAAATGCCTTTAGACTTGCCTTCATATTAACACTTCTCCTTGCCATTACACTACAATCCTTAACCCAAACCTCACCCCAAAAGATCCTACCATGAAACCACGTTGTTTTAAGGTCAAGAAGCCAATGTTTTCCCTCTTAAACACCCGATAGTACTGCAACTGGAATGACCACTTTGAACCTTTTGCAAATTTGAAGTTATTTCTTTAACCTTTCAAATACTAAAATATAGAATCAATAATTATATAGAAATACCGCAAGTCGCGACACCACCCCAATGCAAATCTCAGGCCTTATCCATATGCAAATCCAGGGAACCCTCAAATACCACATATAAATCTTGAACTCACTAGAACCTTCTCGAGATCCATCTACTCTACTCTAATCTCCAATGCATCGCCAATACGAGCTGAACGACTTGTGCTCTATAAGAACACAAACACCTAAAGAATTAATCCTACTTTTGAGCAGGCGTGTGAATCCCTTCTCCTTGCACACTACATCCACCATGAATAACAAACCCGAATCATTCCAAGATTTCTATATGCCTATAAGGTATAGTACATCACACACTCGACAATTTCCTTTTCTGCACTAACCTCGAAGTCAGCCCCCTACCAGTCATAACTGATCCATAAATATTTCTCAGACCAAAACTAATATAACACATGACCATGCAATCTGATCGTCTATAGCTGACTCCCCCACTTGGTTCAAAGTCATAGACTATAACATCCGATGACCCACAATACCCTTACTCCATAACTACCATGATCTCACACAATAATTCAACTAAATCCTTCATAAGCTCATATACTCAGTGACACCAGTCCTGGGAGGTTATTAGATAATTGTATTTGCTTAAACTAGTTATATACGTTTTGAGCCTTACTCTTATTTATGATATTATTATGTAGTTACCTCTTAGTTTCATATCTCTTATTAATATTAAGGGCTGGCTTTCCTAGCAAACGGTGTTAGGTAGGTCTCACGAGTCATGAGCATTCTTGGTAGTGTCTTGAGAATTGGTTTGGAGACTTCTGTACCTATCTACGAGAGGTTATAAGAATTTTGGAAACTTCCTGTTCTTTCTTTCTCTATAGTGCGACTTTGTTCTATCCTAAAGTATTGAATCCACACTCTCTATTCTCTCACAAATAGTGAGGACACGCACTTCAGCATCAACAGAGCAGGAGCCATAGCCCCAGGTTGCAACCACTACCAAGGGTAAAGGCCTAGAAAGGGACAGAGGTAGAGCACAACCTAGAGCACGTGGTGCAACACCCACAGCTACTTATGCTCGTTATAGCAAACCATTACATGAGCCTCAAATAGCTCTTAATAGGGGGGTCCAGTTCAAGTTGATCTTGTAGGGCCAGTTCAGGTCCCAGAGGGGTTCATTACTACCCCAATGGATTAGGACTTATGGAGAACTAGTTCAGGCAGGTGTGCCTCCTATGGAACCAACTACTTCTCAGGCCAGGAGAGAAATCCAGACTCCTGCCTCTCACACTCCAGAGCAGATGGTACATGGTTATTATACCCTAGGATGGTACCTGTTGGGGTTATTTTCCTATTGTTGCACGCTGCCTGAGGTTAGGCCTGCAATGTCAGCTGATGAGATGATGAGGATGGACTTGTTTCAGAAGTTGTTTCCTCCACACTTTAGCTGTGCGCCTTCAGAGGATACCTAGGAGTTCTTGGACTGAGGTTATTAGATCTTGCACAATTTGGAAATTGTTAAGTCTAATGGAGTTAATTTCACTATCTTCCAAATGCAGGGTTCGTCCAAGAGGTGGTCGCAGAGCCACGAGATGGGCAAACCAGCAGGATTACCTCATCTTACTTGGGGTCAATTTTCATAGCTTTTCTTGGAGAAGTTTATCCCTCCCACTCAGAGATATGATATGTGCATTCAATTTGAGCGTTGTTAGTAGGATGGTATGATAGTAACTTAGTATGAGATGAGATTTGTTGAGTTGTCTCATCATGTAGTTATCCTGACCCCTACTGAGAGGGATAAGGTACAGAGATTTAAATATGGTCTTGCTTATAGTATTAGACTTCAGATGGCTAGAGAGTCCGAGAATGAAACTTCATTCACTAAGATGGTAGAGACTGATAGGAGGTTGAGCGTATTTGTGGCCAGAGGAGAGAGGTAACATCTGATAAGAGGCCTCGTCATTTTTTAGTGATGCGTCATCTAGAGTAGGAGTTTTATTGGTAGAAGTCATTCTATCAGGACAGTAGGGGTACACCAGGTTACCATGGTGCTTATGATCCTTGTTTTGAGTAGCCATCATTCATTGCGCCTCCAGCTCCCATCAATGCACCTCCGATATGGAGTTTGTATAGTGGTGATTTGGGTCATCAGGGTCGATCTCAACTAGAAGCTACGCCACGTGAAGGGTTGTTTCGAGTGTGGGGATATGGGGCATTATATGAGGCATTTCCCGATAATAGGGGGGAGGACAGTAGGGTGGCCAAGACATTGTTCCAGTATCAGTTACTGCACCATCTGCCTAGCCACCTAGAGATAGGGGTCAGCCATCAAGAGGTGGGGTATCGCCAGCCAGAGGTGGGGGTCAGTCAGCTAGAGGTAGAGGTCTACCAATTAGGGTCTTCTTAGAGTGAAATGATAGGCCTGAGGTGTCTAGGCTCGTGTTTGTGCATTTCCTGATAGGCATGAGATGAAGTCATCTGGTGTAGTCGTCACAGGTACTATCTGAGTCTATCATAGAGATCCTTCTGTGTTGTTTGATCCGAGTTCTACTTATTCATATGTGTATTCATGTTTTGCATCACACTTAAGTATGCCTCGTGATGCTCTTGATATTCATGTTTCTTTGTCTAGACCGGTTGGAGATTCTATAGTAGTTGATGAGGTGTACCGATATTGTGTTGTTAATATTAATGGTTTTGATACTATAGTTAATCTCTTGTTGTTGGATATGGTGGATTTTGAGGTTATTCTTGTTATGGATTAGTTGTTCCCGTATCATGCTCTCATGGACTATCACGCAAAGATTGTGACGTTGGCTATGCCAGGGTTTCCTAGATTAGACTGGAGAGGGACCTTTTGCCATCCACGAGTAGGGTTATTTTATTTTCTAAGGCTCGACACATGGTTGAGAAGGGGTATTTAGAGTATTTGGCTTACATTCGGGATTCTTGTGCAAAGGTTCTTTCGATGGATTCAATAGTGATTGTGAGGGACTTTATAGAGGTATCTCCTGTAGATTTACTAGGCATTGTTTCATCCTATTTTGCACTAGTCAAAAACATATTCAACTTATGGTTTATCTATTGTTGATAAAAGAGAGTTTCCACATAATAGTTAAAGGTATACTATGGTACCTATTTAATTACTAACTCATATTCTCTATTAATCTGCTAACCGGTGAGATTATGGATAAGGGTTCTTGTTCTTCTAAGGGGAAGGTGTTAGGCACCCCTAAAATTCTACCTGAGGTAGCTCCATAGGATTTAGACTAGATTTGGAATCAATTATTTATACTATGCCTTAACTTAGTATTCTAAAGATATGGCTTACCAGACGTAATTCTTACAAAGGGAGGTTGTAGTTTAAAAGCGTATGAATTAATAGAGGAAAATAACATTAATGCATATATACTTGAAAAGAGCTTTTGAAAATACATATATCATGTTTGTATTTAAGAAAGTATGTTAAAAGGAAATAAATTTAAACATTTGTTCCTAAAGCATGGGGCGTATATTGTTCTATTGCGATGGGAGTATGACTAAGATATACCTTGATTTAAAGACTTGAAGAAAAACCATTTTTTGAAAATCCTTTTGGGGTGACAATAATTTATTTTTTCCAAAAATTATTTGATTTCCCTTTTGAAGATAAAGCTTGCGATTCAGTTTGGTTTTCATTTTGAAAGAGGAGCTTCCGTCCTTTGCTATGCTTTGGGCTTCAAAATCTTTAAGAAAAGTTAGCGAAAAACTCAACAGAATAACTTATAATTAGCGAATGTGGGTTTGGTTATTAACTAATACTTCTTTTAACCCTATGTTATTTAAGGCTTGCCTAAGTTTATATGACTTAAGGTATAAAATAAAGCATTCAATCCAATATAATACTTGTCACGACCCAAACCGAAGGGCCGCGACGGGCACCCAGTACCTAACTCAACCAAGTATCAACGTAACGTATCCTTCTTATCATACTATCATGGGTAAATGGGCCAGAATGGATGTCATGAGATAACCAGAATAAAATATAAGTGAATACTAGACATAGGACGACCCAACATGATATAGAAACTTATACATGTGACATACGGACCTATAAGGCTGACAAGATCATTTCTACACTCAAAACATAGGCCGACAAGGCCATACAAGTATCCATATACATGGCATCTATCTACAAGCCTCTAAGAGTACATAAATATTATAAAGGTTGGGACAAGGCCCCGCCATACCAATCAATACATGTCCAAATCATACTAACCAAATAGGCAACTCCGGAGCAAGTGGAGTGCACCAACACCTTCTGCTGAGCTGATAACCTACTAGGAGGACTGTCAACTGTCTATCGGGACCTGCAGGCATGAAATGCAGCGTCCCCAGTCAAAAGGAACGTCAGTACTGTATAAAAGACATGAAAGAAAAATGGAGTAAAGGACTCAACTTGTAAATCTGAATAGCTATGTGAATGATGAAACATTTATAATGTCATGCATGTGCATATAAATGTCATATCATGCATAAGTATATGCGTACATAACATCATCAAGCCTCTAAGGGCATCCCATCATATTATCTCGGCCTCTGTGGGCGAAATCCTCAATGTATACCAACTGATCAGGTGGTGGTGCATATATAATGTCGTAACCTTTCCCCATACCCCATATACATATAATATACGCGTATATAACACCATCTGATCATGGGTTAATGTACATATATAAATAAATGCAATGCATAAGGAAGTAAGTCGATAAGATCTCTCGGAATGTCATAAGATCAATATGCCTTCAGTTAATATCATGAAATAAACTTCATCAACTTATGTATTATCTGAGACCTATGAATGAACGATATAATAACAGGACACATGGGGAATCAAGAACATAGGCACCCCTAGTACTTCTATGAATAGAGTCATTTATGAAAGTTGTGCGTTTGCTCGTTTCGTTTGTATCATATGGATCATGCCAAAAGGAAAGAAGGGATATCCTTAACATACCTTATCACAGTTTGTCCAATGACCACATTGAAATCGTCTTGTTGCACCTTAATCTACAACAATGATAATAACACTATCATTAAGCTACGAATGATACAACTATCGTACAACGAATGACAAGCTTATTTTATATTAAAACGGGCAGCATCTCCCCTGTTTTCCTTGCTTTCCCCAAGTCCATCAAAACAACAAGAGCACATATAACCTTCAACTATATACCTTCAGCACCACAACACACCCAACAGCCAAACAGCACCAATCAATCTACACAACAACAAGTGCACAAATGTAACCAACGAAACTACTATTTAACACGACGAGCGGCAAGCTTAGATTGGAACCAAACCCCAACTCGTTTTCCAACTCCCATGTACTTACAACACCATCAACAGATCCAGTATATAAACATATATATATTGACATGACATTCCAACCTTATATCCATCATAAAAGTAACATCAAACAACCCAACAAGATATAATAACAACATGGATAACTTCTAGGTATTGTGTGGTTGCTTCTTCTCCTATTTACAACATCATCGACATACTCAACATATTGACAAACATAAAAACAAAAAGAACATTATAACCAAGCTATTCCCCACGATTTCCAATCATATGAAGTCATATACATAACTCCAAAATAGTCCAATAAGAGACAACGTCTTATACAACTTCAAGTTCTATCTTGTAATTCTTCATCCAAATAACTTAACCAAAACATATATAAGCTTAAGATCAAGAAATAGGGTGTTACAGATACCTTAAATAATCAGAACAAACTCAAACAAAAGCTTCCCTTAGCTTACAATCACCCTTAAATATATCACAACACCATAGAGACTTGCTTCTTCACTTTGGCTAACCTTTGAGGCTAGGTTTAGGTAAAACCACCTTGGATTCGAGTTGAAACTTTGGAGAAATCTTAGGGAAGTGTTGAGAGAGTTTGGAAACTTTTCTTGGCGAAAATGACCAAAACTTAGCCGTCCAACCCCTTTAAAATGTTCAAGGGTCGTCCACCGCCTAAGTGGGACCCATTAGAAGCTGCTTGCGTGGTCTTACAAAATTGTGAATATCTCTGTACTCGGATGTCGTATCGACGAACGATTTAATGAGTTAGAAACTAGAGTCATAGATATTCAATTTGGTAGGTGGATCATCCAGTAATTTCAAGTATATTGGGAGAAACTCTCACCTACATTTGACCTAATGTTTAGCACATTTATGAATGTAACTTGTGATGACCTTTACCAACTTTTGTTCCACAACTCGCTTGACTTCAAAACGTAATACACGACTATCATATGACTAAAATAACTCATAACATAACCTCCTTATAATGTTAAGCACCATAGTATCACCCCAAAAATACATGTTATAACATTCCCAACTTGTCGACATTCGACGAAACGCATTTTCATCAATTTGTTTAGCATCTAAGCCTTTGAACCCTCTTGGTACTTGTTATCCATGATCTTAAAGATTTGTGACCTCCAAGGTAATATGATTAACATACTTTAGGTACTTTTAAAGACGATCTCATTTCTGAGCTTACATCAATTGACTTACGACGTACTCTCATGTACGAAAATATGGGGTGTAACAATATTGTTGTATACATGTGAGTTAGAATAACAAAAAAGATGCAGCAAAGTACGACAAAGAAGTAAACTAAGGTAACGAGGCAGTAAATAATAAAGGAGTTTAGAGGAAGAGGATTGGACTCTGGTATTTGGTCCTCAAAGAGGCATGTCCGACAGTAATAGAGACGACGACAACTGACTTCGAATTGCTAGTAAATACAGCAAATGCTGGACTTCGGCCTGAGTTCTCAAGAACTAGGCAGGACCAAACAAATGTACATGTTCAAAAAAAGAACGAGAAGGTCATTAGATACATATTCTGCATGTCCAACGGTGTATAAAACAAATAAACAAATGATTGGAGCAAAATATAACAAAATATCGATACTCAAATACCATGAGAAACTTATACTAATGTAGCGGTTATACATGGCAAATAATTTACATTGAAAACCTTTCATTGTCATTAAACACTAAACCCAAAGAGAACAACAAATGTTAATGGATCAAGGGCTAAGGAGAGAGTTCTAATCAAGGTCGATGCCCCCTTTGAATCCCCTGACACTTCAAAGTTCCCAAGGGTCTCAAGGCCCAGGGCAATGCTTATGTCAGGGATAGCAGCCCAACCTAGAGTTAAACTCTACTCCTTAATACCCCTAACCACTAACGACTCATTTTTCCCTATGGGTTTAAGTACCACTGAGGCTCTTTCAATGTAAACCAACTACCACAATACAACCTACCACAGAAGTATACTTCTCCCTTGGCAGAATAACATAAGGACACAAGAACAGTTTCATTTTATGACTACATTTATAATACTAAATGAATGATACACATATTAAACAAGTCTGAAGGTCAGATTTCAAATATATATGGTGGGGCAGAAACATTATAGTATAACTATTAAAGATCTAAACCCTCGGGATCACATTTAAAGGATAGGTAAGGAGCACACAGTTCAGATAGACAGCAGCCAGGAAATATAGATACTTCTGCCTTGGCAGACTAATTACATATTGGTTAGCTTAGGTCTTACCACCATCATATGTATAGATTAACAACACTTCTTCAAACTTTTAAAAGCATTAGTAAAGGTTCAGATAAACAATCATAATTAGCAACTTCTACAGATATTATTAAAGATACCAGAACATGATCAAGACTCTTAGTATGACTAGAGATTTACATATTCAAACATGGAGTTCCTAAAGGTTCTTAACAAGATCATATGTTATCAACCATACTTCATTTGTAATTGATGGCAGAACCATACTTTCATTAGAACACAAATCTTAAATAGGTAAACTATTATGTCCAAGCAGTAGCAATGATAAGTTCTCTTAGGATTTACAGATCAGATTCAGTTCAGATTAGTAGGGAAGGAGAGGATTGAATGCAATTTCAAAATAAAGCACATAAACATGAGATCATGAAGACAAACAGGGATACATACAATATTTTAAATCAGCTACACATAAATACTATAGATGAGGTTATGATCTTACAAAGACATGGTAAGCTTCACAAAGTCAGTAATGTCATAAAGGGATTAAAGACAAGGAAAGTAATGAGCCAAACAGGTTTAAATCAGCTATACAGACTAACAATTACATCTAAACATGAGGCAGTTATATTTAGCTTGAAAGCAGTTATCATTCAACTATAACAAAATGACTAATGTCTTATTTTTATAAAAGATAAGAGAATATATATGCAGAGGGGTTACTGATGTTCATAAGAGTTCCCCTTAATAAGGCTGTTTCATATAGATGCAACCAAAAGTTAGATATGAACATAAGAATGTCATAGTGACAACTCAAAAGTTGCTCTTAGAGTTAACAGACACATACATAGAGAAGGAGAGAACTTAAACACTTAAACTTTCATGCTTTAGTTAAATGGCGAAGGATTAAACTATGAACTTTAAGATTTGTCCTAGTTAGAATTATCAAGCAACAGTCTCGACCACAAGACAACAGAATGCACGAAACCGTGTGTAGAGATAGAGATCACAACAAAATCACTAATAAGAAATCTGAAGCCTAGGCAAGCATGAGAGGTCATTTGAAGCATATTAAGGAAAACTTAATCATGTTGGCTGTTTGAGATCTGAAAGAAAGTCATTAAGGTCACACAGAAGCTCAATCAACATAAATTAGAGATACTTATGAGCATGACAAATGACCACAAGTTAACAGCACCTTATCATGAACTGGAGCTAACATTTCTATACTAATGACAAACATCATAAATGGATACAATTAATAGAAGACAATAACATATTCATGACATTCAAATAAAACAATCAAAAGAGAAAAGTTAGAGGTTTACTGATCTTCTCGAGGGCAGCAGACCAAACATGGATTCCTTCTAATTTCCTAGGACCCAAAGCTTCAAGATTGAAGTAGTGAAAGCACTCAAAAATGGAAAGAGAAAACCAGAAATCAGTACGAAATTGTCACGCCCCAAACCTGAAGAGTCACCCGATGCCATACTCGGCCCGAGCGTACCACTTTGTAACTGTGAACTCTGGAGGGGTAACCCTTAACTTAGGCCGATGTGGCCATATTATTAATCATCTGAAAATAACATCTCCCTCATTTGTTGGGTAAACATACCCAAAAGCTGATATATATAACTTTGCAGGACAACGGAGCCGCCATGAACATCTACTGATATACAAAATATACATGACTCATCTACAAGTCTCTAGAGATAACTGAACTGTACTATGGTCGGGACAGGGCCTCGACCTACCCATCAAACCTGTATATATAAAATGGACTCCAAGGTCTAGACCTGGTAACTCCGAGGAAGTGGAGCTTACCGACCAAGCTAATGTTTGACTCTGTTTGCTGGGAGGGTCTATCCAGCTATCAATCAGGACCTGCAGGCATGAAATGCAACGTCCCCAGCAAAAGGGACGTCAGTACAAAATAATTTATCGAGTATGTAAGGCAACAGAATAACTGAAAGTTGAAACTGAACTAATAATATAATAGCTAAAAGTAACTGGGAGTCAGATAATCTGACGATATGCTTACCTGTTGATACTGACTCGACTCTCTCAATATAGTAAGTAAAATAGTTGTCCGACCCTATAAGGCTCGGTATGTGTAACTACTCTGCCATAGTAGGCTCTCTCATAGGCGCTCAGCCATACTAGGCTCTGTATCTCGGCCATTCTGGGCTCGTTCATAGGCTCCCGGCCACAGTAGGCTCGGTATATAACTTACCATCTGATTAGAGGTTTCCCAATAGGGGCCTGCCCACCGATTCTAGCTTGGTGGTGGTGAAAATACTATAATACTCTATATATATAGATACTATATCCTCTTGACTGAAAAAAGATAATACTTATTGAATAGAAAGTCCCAATAAGCGAGAATACTGTAACTTTTGAGACTAGGATAATGTATATAAGTTCAGGAATATGAACTTCTCTTTATGTCTCATTATCAAACTCATGTAGTTACAGGATCATGCCAAAATGAAGGAAAGGTTTATCCTTAACATACCGTAACATAGTTGAGTCCTTAATAGCTTCCAAGCAACTCTTCAAACAACTCAACTTAATCTATCATAGCATAACGAGATTCAAATTCAGTGCTGAGTAAAGGCTAAGTTTGTAACTTAAGCTAGTAGCTTGTTTTATGTACATTTGGGAAGAATATCCCTTGTAACAAGGGCCTCCTCCAATACCATATACCAACAATAACAACTATAGCAATATAATAAGAACAACATCAACAATAGGGTATAAAATATTTCATTAACAAGTCATCAACATATCACGGCGAGCGGCAAGCTCGGATTGAATCCCTTAAGCACCCTTCAACCCCATTATCATTCATTCTTAAACTTAGTAATATATTCAGTATAATAACCAATACCTTTTAGAGGATTTCCAACCTTGTACTAAATTTTAAAGTTACCCGAAATAGCCCAACACAAGATAATATCATTGTCGACAACTACCAAGTGCTTTATAGCCATTTCCTTTTCTAGTTACCAATTTACTCAATAAGATGGACATGTAAGCCAACATAATCATACTAAAACTATCATAGCCAACTTAGTTTCCATAATTTCCAGCCACTTAAAGTTCATAAGAGCAACTTTCTAATCAATCCATCAAGAACAACAACATCTCAAGCTAATCCAAGTATTATTTTGTAGTTTATCATCCTAAGAACTTAACTAACACACAAGAAAAGTTAAGCACAATTAGTAGGCTGTTATACTCACCTTAAAAAGTATCAACAACTTGAAATTTTAGCCAAACACAGCCCACAATTATCCTCAATGACACCACAACACTATAGGTGTTGTATTCTCTTCTTGAATCAACTTTAGATGTTCAAGTTGGTGTGCAAACACTTTTAGTTTGCCTTGAAAATCTAATATATATATAAAGGGGGACTGATTATTACCTTAATAAACAAGAAAAACAAGAAACCTAAGGTTACTTCACTTCGAAGAACACTCCAAAATGGCCACAAGATGAAGAACTACGATGTAGCAAGCACCACTGGGTTTCTAGCATTGGATTCATATTTTTATCATAGGTTTTCACCCTAGAATCATGGATGAATCCTTGGAGAGAATTTAGGAGGGTTTAGGAACTGTTTTGTATGAGAACAATGAGTGAAAACGAATTAGAATGAACTTAAATACAAGCTAGAGTTTTACACCGACTTTGTGGGTCCCATGGGAGCTGCTTGCGCAATCTCGCAAAAACGCAAATATCTCTCTACACCGATGTCGTATCGACAAACTGTTAAATGATTTAGAAACTAGACTTGTAGTTCAATTTGGTAGGTAGATCATCCCCTAATTCCAAGTATATTGGGAGAAAAGCTCAGCTACATTTGACCTATGTTTCAACATATTTATGAATGGAACTTGTGATGACCTTTTTCAACTTTTGTTCCACAACTTGCTTGACTTCAAACCATAATACACGACTATCATACGACTAAAATAACTCATAACATAATTTCCTTATAATGTTAAGTACCCTTGTCTCACCACAAAAGTACTTGTTATAACATTCCAACTTGTCGAGTTTTGACGAAACTTATTTTCTTCAATTCGTTTAGCTTCTAAGCCTTCAAACCCTCTTGGTACTTGGTATTCATGATCTTAAATATTTCTAACCTCTACGTTAACATGATTAACTAACTTTGTAAACTTTTCAAAGATGATTTTATTTCTGAGCTTACATCAATTGACTTACGACGTACTCTTACATACAAAAACATGGGGTGTAACATCATTCCCCCCTTTGGAACATTCATCCTCGAATGTTGACTGATGCGCTTATCAGTCTCATAACCTATAGCTCTTAAAAATACTTTAATGTTGTCATTTCCATATAGGCAACTGTTCTGTGAATAAATTCAAAGGTCAGGGCATTCCCCCCCTTTAGGCCTCTTTCTCACACCAGGACTTGTGGTCGAAATTCTTCCATTCTCGTAACTGTTGCCACCTTATGTCATGTAGCATGTACGACTCTGTCCTTATATGCGACTCTTCTCTCCTTTTTTCCTTCACTTTTTTCCTTCAGATTTTAGTCACTCCTCAGCTACGAGTCGCAGCTACCCACGACTCGATCCAATACCTGGATCTGCACAATTAAGTGTAGAGTGTATTAAGTAACCTCGATGAGGTAATAGTGACAAGAATTATTAAGTATACTCGCTAATAACCTGCACAGTTAATTAATTTCAAGTACACAACAAATAATATCAACAAGTCATGAATTACAGATAAAGCCTCCTCCGTGCACAAGATAATGTAACATGCTCTGTTTTAATTAATCAACCCAGCATATAGAGAAGATATGCAAAACAACGCATGTATACATTCCTAATCTTGCACATAGAGAAGATATATGAATAAAACATGTATACAGCCAAGGAAATTGCAAGTAGTGAAGAAAATAACCGCAACACACACTGGCCGGTTTTCCTCTTTCCGCATGTATACCATCAAGAGAGAAACATGAGAGGGTGGCCCTAGGGGGATGAACCCTTATCCACACGCTGCACGGACAACTCACGTGCATATATAACCACCGCACGGACAACTCACGTGCTAACATAACTCAGATCTTCACGGACAACTCACGTGCTATCAACCCAGTCCATATCAAACAGAAAAACATATACAAGAATACATGTACATGAACAACAAATATCATCTTACATACTCATGGGCTGATATAAGTGACATGCTAAATTGTATACATGTGCGAAGAGTGCTACCATAGTTCTAGTCAGGTGATTGCACCACAAGAATTGCAACTAACATGTTAGAACAGGAGATCAACCAACAAATAATCTCTGACATGATTCAAACATCACACAAGGGGAATACAGTATAAAAAGTATGACAATACTAAGCTAAGCAATGGATTCAAGGCATAAAATAGCCTAAACACTACCTCGGGCATAGAAAATACCCCGGTGCACGCACATAGGCTCAATCGCCATACATGTGTGTCACCCATAGCATGTAGCTATCACTAATAATTCAGGAAACTAGTGCATCAACAAAGTTTAGGTAAGATACTTACCTCAAGCAAGCCAAATCAATATTCTAATAATTCTTTCTTGTGTGAATCAACCTTCGGATGACTCGAATCTAGCCAAAACTACTTAATAATATCAATACAAGACATAAAAAATAACCCCAAACAATAAAGTGATGATCTTGATTTAAAATGCAAAGTCGACCCAAAACTTCAACTTTTCAACTTTCGCTAAACAGAACCAAATCAACCAAGTAACCTCCAAATTCAAATCCGGACATACGCCTAAGTCCAATATCACCATACAAACCTATTGGAACAATCCAAATATCATTCCGGGGTCGTCTATGTTGCACCCTATTTTGCACTATTCAAGACAGGATTCAACTTGTAGTTTCTCTGTTGTTGATGAAAGAGATTCGCCACCTTATTTATGAAAAACACTTTGATTTGGGGAATGATTATCCGCATAATACTAAAAGTTTTTTGTAAGAAAGTATATCTAGAATTTACCTTAGATTCGAAGGAGTTTCAAAGAAAGGGTCATTTGCTGGAAATTCCTTAAGGCGGCGATTTTCTGAAGTTCTGATTTTTCTTTTGAGAAAACGAAAGTTGAAATATGGTTTTTCCTTTTAGAAATAGAGTTTATTTTCACTAAGTTCTGTATTTCAAAAATCTTTTAAAGAAGAGAAGGGTGACTGAACATTTTCATCTGTTAAAGTGAACATTTAACATATTCCAACTGCAGAACATTTTGATGCACATGACAAATACATAAGCATTTAATTAAAACAAGAATAATATTAATAAGGTAGAAAAATTATATATTAATGTGGTGGCTTTATTTAGCAAAATAATTCACATTGGAAACCTTTCGTTGTCATTAAACACTAAACCCTGAAAGAACTGGATGTGTCAACGAATTAAGAGCTAAGGAGGGAACCCCATTCAAGGTAGATGCTCCCTTTGGATCCCCGACACTTCAAAGTCTCCAGGGGACTCAAGGCCCAGGGAAATTCCTGTGCCAGGGAGGGGAGCCCGACCTAGAGTCGAACTCCGCTCCCAAATACCCTTAATCACTAACGACATGTTTTCATTATGGGTTTAAGTGCCAACGAGGCCCTTCCAATGCGAACTAAGTACTAAAGTATTACCTACCACAACATATATACTTCCTCTTAATAAAATAATACAAGAGAATACATACTACTATGATACTAAATAGGGAAACATATGAAGAAAAAATAAAGGGAGATGGGCTATGTTTAGAATATACATATATACAAGGAGGTTTCATAATCACACCATTGCAGGAATAAATAACTAAGGCATAGCATAAACAAATATTAGTAATATTACTTGGCAACTTAAAGAAATTAAGGCAGATTCAAACCAACAGTCATAGTCAGCAATCGTTTCAGAGATATAATCAAGGTCATGGGACCGAATTCTTATCATGATTACACACTCACATATTTAAACATAGTATCCCTAAGGTATGAACAAGATCATGCTTCTAACAATATCAACCAGTTATTAAGTTCAAACAATATCAATAAAGGGACTTCAATAGGGTTTGAGAGTCAAAACCAATTTTAGATCAACAGTAGAAAGAATGACTGAGCATGGTTCAATACAAAGCATGGTGTTGCAGAATTAAGCAAAGGCTAGCAACATTCAGTCAACTGTTCATAGACAAGATGAACGAGATAGTAATCTCATATACAGAGAAGACACATTACAAAACCAAGTTGATCATGCAAATGAAGAAAGGAAATGGAAACATTGTATCAAACAAATTTAATTCAAACATAAGTCCAGTTTAGCATATAAGTATGAAGAAACCATGCTTAAGTTCCTAAAACTATCAATTGGTTATGGCAGAAATGATAAATGCATGCAGACTTTACATAAATTCAGCAGGGGTTCAAAGAGATTAAGGACATGGATGTATTGCACATGTATGTGAGATCTCAAACAGGTTATGGAACAAACAGACTCAGATGTGCAGCAGTTATTAGTTCACCCTATCCAAACAAAGTCATGACTCGCACTAAGAAGAGGAATACAGTTTGATCTTATAGAATAAATATGCAGTAAAGATTTATGAGAAGAAAAAATCTTGGTGCAAATAAGATAGTTCCTTATGCATACAACAGCTAAGCATGGTTATAAAAAATTTATAGTGATAACTTAGACACCATTCTCAAAGTCAACAGGTACCAAATGTAGAGAATAAAAGCATTTAGACATTTAGATTCTTTCAACTTAGTTAAGTGACATGGACATATGGTATATCAGTTAAGATTACCAAATAATGAACCTGATCATAAACATATAGAATGCAGGTAAATGATATGTAGAGATGTACATTGTAACAGTACCTTTGGTAAAAGGGAAACAAGAACATGATTGGTTTATCAATGATAGTGATCAAACAGAATAAGGTCCATAGTGATAACTCAGAGGCCGTTTAACAAATACAGGCAGACAAGAAAGTATTTGAACATTATAAGTTCAAACTTAAAGTTAAAGGACAGGGATACAAGTCTTGAACAAATTTAGGTTTCAATAACTACTAAGTAGCACAATTAGCTTCTAAAACTCATAATATTTCGAATGTGATAAAACAGGAATGAGTTCATTGTAAGTCACTAAGAACTATGAATATTACATTAAACATAAACATATAGAATTTAGGCATGGGGGCAGTAAGAAGGCTCAGAACAAAGATCAATAATTATCGTTCAACTAATTGATTATCACTTAAGGAATCATAACAGAATTGGCCACTCATAAAGCATTATTATACTAACAAGATATAATTATCAAACATGTCCAGCACATACAACATAATTATAATCTATAGAACTTAACATTGACATATCTAAATCATTTAGAGAGGCGACCAAAAGAAAAGGAAAAGAAAGTTGCTGACCTTTTTAAGGGCAACATACCAGACGAATTCCCTGTGTTGTTTAAGGATCCCAGAAAACCTTCATGATTTGAACCAGCAAAGAACTCGACAAAAGAGCACAAAAACCAGTAAGAGACTTGATTATCAGAAACCCTAATTTCTTAGTATTTGTGACTGTTCAGAGTTTAGGTTGCTCTGGTTTGTGTGTTAGATTGTGTTGGTAAGAACATTAAAGACTACTTTTTTAGCGGCATTCAATACTCTAGGGTTTCAGAATTTCAAAATTAGTAGTGAAGAGTGACGCACGGTAGATGATGATAGCAAATCGAGTGAAAATTAGAAAGAAACAGAGGGAAAAACAAGTTTGATTTTACCTGAGAAGGGGGATTGATCGTTGAAGGCTTTGGACCAGTGGTTAAAGACCTAATATCCATAGGTCACTGAGTTTGACTTCTGGACTTCGAATCCTCATAATAAACTCTGAGACGACCCTATACATGCTCTGATTTGACGGAACACGAAGGAAAATCGGGTATTTTATGTTGTATTCTTGAGTCTAGGGTTTCAGAATTTGAACGTTTGAATTTGTGATTTAAAAAAGGAATTTGCAGCAGGATTCGCGAATTGCAGAAGGCAAGAGGTAACTTCAGGCTCCGATTTTGACTTATGAGAGAAAATCAAATGATTTCTCTTTTGAGCTTTAGGGTTTCAGATTTGGGTGTCATGGATTCGTGGTTGAAAAGGGGAATATTAAGTAAGAATCATAGTGTAGCAGGGACAGGGGAGATGATTTACAGGGGTTTTGTATGACCTTGCACAAATTTATGCAAGGTCTTTGAAGATTGAAGGTTGATTGAGACGAGGAAAAAGAGAGAGGAAAGGGAAAGAAGGGGGACTGGACGGGCTGGAAATGATTAGTGTTTTGGGTAAGTTAGGACCGTCTCTAAAATGAAACTGGTAGATAGAATGGGAATCGTTGGATCTATTGATCAACGACTCCAATTGCTTTGATATTTAGGGATTTTAGAAATGATTTAATGAGAAAAATTAATGGTCGTTGGATCTCTATGATCGTATGGCTGAGGTTAAATCTTGGGCGATTGCAATTTAAAAAAGCAATAAGCTTAAAACGTGGACCGTTGATTTGAGAGATGGACGACCCAGATGATTTGTGTTTGTTTTGTGAGGGTGGGAGACGGTGACGTGGTGTGTTCTCATTGGTTCAATGAGAATGGCATGGGTTGCCAAGTTGGAAAGGGATGGGTGTTTGGACTGGGTTAGTTCCGATTTGGGCCTGGTACTTGGGCTGGTTGTAATTTAGGGAATAGCAATTTCATTTTAAATGAAGGAATATCAATTGTAGCCTTTCAGTTTTAACCCTTTTAAAATTAATTTAAATAAACTTTACAATTTCAATACAATATGGTAAAATTATAATTACTATATGTTATTAATTATTTTAATAGTTATAAATGATACATATTTCAAATTATAGCACTAATTTCAAAATATATATAAAGTAACCTAATTTTTGGAAATTACGGAATACTTTTGTCAAATTATAAAACCTATGTAATGTACATACAAAAGTTATTTTATAATAGTAAATATATTTGTAATTACACAATATTAGTACTATGTAATTAATTTTGAAACTAATACTTAATTAATTTATAAATATAGATATTCAATACTAGAAAAATACCTTTAAAGCATTTATTGTAAATTGGTAAGCGTAAATAAATTAATTTTAAACGGGAGGGTCAAAATTGGCCGTCAACAATCTACACAAAAGTCAAACTCCAGTTAACTCTTACAACTTAAGCCACTAACCTTAGGACTAAGTGACCAATTTAATCTAAAACTCCCCCACCCTGCAAGTCAAATAACAACAAATGCACATATGTAAAGTATCAAATAGAAAAACGGGGATAAAATACTCAAAATGACTTGCCGGATCGTTACATTCTCCCCGTCTTAAACAAACGTTCGTCCTTGAACGAGTCTAGAATCATACTCGGGGTCTCAAAAAGGTGAGGATATCTGCTCCGCATCACCTGCTCGATCACCCAGGCAGTCTCCTCGATCGGCTGACCTCTCCAATGAACTTTTACCGATGCTATATTCTTCGACCTCAACCTTCAAACTTGATGGTCCAAAATGGCCACCAGCTCCACATCATAAGTCAAATTCTCGTCCAACTGCTCCGCGCTGAAGTCCAATACATGTGACGGATCCCTATAGTACTTTCGGAGCATAGAAACATGAAACGCGGGGTGAACTCCAGATAGACAAGGTGACAAGGCAAGTCTGTAGGCCACCTTCCCAACTCTCTCTCTAGCACCTCAAAAGGACCAATATCCCTAGGGCTGAATTTCCCCTTCTTCCCAAATCTTATCATACCCTTCATGAGCGAAAATCTATGTAGATCCGTCTCACCCACCATATATGCCACATCACGAGCCTTCCTGTCTGCATAACTCTTCTGCCTAGACTGCACTATATAAAGCCGCTCCAAAATCAATTTCACCTTCTCAAAATCATCTTGAACTAGATCAATGCCCAACAACATAGCCTCCCCATGCTCAAACCAACCAACCAGAGAATGACATCGCCTCCCATATAAGGCCTCATACGAAGCCATCTAAATACCCGACTAATGGCGGTTGTTGTAGGAGAACTCTACTAACGGCAGAAACTGATCCCATGATCCCCCGAAATCAATGACATAGGGTCGTAACATGTCCTCCAATATCTGAATAGTACGCTCAGACTGTTCGTCCGTTTGGAGATGAAATGACGTACTTAGCTCGACATGTGTGCCTAATTCATGTTGCACTGCTCTGCAAAAATGTGATGTAAACTGAGTGCCCTGATCCGAGATAATAGACATGGGCGTGCCATGAAGGCGAACAATATCATAAAGATAAAACTGAGCTAGCTACTCTGAAGAGTAGGTGGTTGTGACTGGAATGAAGTGTGCAGAATTGGTCAGTATGTCCACAATGACCCATATCGCATAAAATATCCTCAAGGTAAATGGAAGCCCAACTACAAAATCCATAGTGATACGCTCCCCTCCTAGTCCGGAATATTGAGCCTCTAAAGAAAATCAACGGGTCTCTAATGCTCGTACTTCACCTGTTGACATTACAAACACCAAGGAACATACTCAACAAATCATTCTTCATCCTCCTCCACCAATAGTGTTTCCTCAAATCACAGTACATCTTCGCGGCACTGGGGTGAATAGAATACCGCGAGCTTAGGGCCTCCTCAAGTATTAACTCTCGCAATCCCTCCATATTAGGCACATAATCTGACCATGTTGCTTCAATACCCCATCATCACCAATAGTAACCTCCTCAGCATCACCGTGCTACACCGTAGACCTCTGTACAAGCAGGTGGGGATCGTCATACTAACGTACCTTGATGCACTCAAACAAGGACACCCGAGATACAACACAAGCAAGAACCTTGCTAGGCTCCAAAATATCCAACCTCACGAACTTGTTGGCCAATGCATGCACATCTAAAGCTAATGGTCTCTCCCCGGATGGGATAAAAGCAAGACTCCCCATGCTCTCTGCCTTCCTACTCAAAGCATCGGCCACTACATTGGCCATCCCGGGATGATAAAGGATGGTGATATCATAATCTTTCAATAGCTCTAACAACCTCTGTTGCCTCAAGTTCAAATCCTTTTGCCTGAATAGATAATGGGGACTCCTGGGATGCGTGAACACCTCACAAGACATGCCGTAAAGATAATTCCCCCAAATCTTGAGCGCGTAAACAATGGTTGCTAATTCCAAATTGTGTACTAGGTAGTTCTTCTCATGGGGCTTCAACTGACGCAAAGCATAAGCAATCACTCTACCATCCTGCATCGGCACACACCCACGCCAACTCGTGAAGTATCATAATAGACTGTATGAGAACCCGATCCCGAAGGCAAAACAAGAATTGGACTTGTAGTCAAGGTAGTATTGAGCTTCTAAAAGCTTTATTTACACTTATCTGACCACCTGAATGGGGCACCCTTTTGCACCAATCTAGTCAATGGTGCTACTATAGATGAAAACCCCTACACAAAACAGCGATAATACCCAGCCAACCCAAGAAAACTCCGGATCTCTATAGCAGTAGATGGTCTGGGCCAAATTTGAACTACCTCAATCTTCTTCGGATCCCCCTAATCCCATCACTGGACACCACGTGACCCAAAAATGCCACCGAGTATAACTAGATCTCGCACTTGGAAAATTTAGCATATAACTTCTTCTATATCAAAGTCTGGAGCACGATCCTCAAGTACTATTCATGCTCCTCCTAATTGGAATAATACACCAATATATCATCAATGAAAACTACGGCAAAGGAATCCATATAAGGCTAAAATATGTTGTTCATCAAGTGCATAAAAGTTGCTGGGGCATTGGTCAGCCCAAAAGACATCACCAAGAACTCATAGTGCCCATACGGGCCGTGAAGACCATATTTGGAATATTTGAAGCCCTGATCATCAGCTGATGATACCCCGATCTCAAGTCAATTTTTTAGAATACATTAGCACCCTGAAGCTGATTAAACAAATCATAAATACGTGGTAGTGGGTACTTGTTCTTGATAGTAACCTTGTTTAACTGCCTGTAGCCAATGCATATCCTCATAGAACCATTTTGCCTCTTCACAAACGGCACTGATGCACTCCCAAGATGACACACTAGGCCTGATGAAACCCTTATTAAGAAATTCTTGTAATTGTTCCGTCAACTCCTTCAACTCTACTGGTGCCATGCGATATGGTGGAATAGAGATGGGCTGAGTGCCCAGCACCAAATCAATACCAAAATAAATATCCTTGTCGGGTGGCATGCCCGACAGGTATGCATAAAGCACATCTGTGAACTCCCTCACTGCTGGAACTGACTCAATAGTAGGAGTATCAGCACTAATATCTATCACGAAGGCTAAATACGCCAAACACCCTTCTTAACCATCTGTTGAGCCTTAAAATATGCAATCACTCTACTGGGAGTGTGACAAAGCGAACCTCTCCACTCCAACCTAGGCAGCCCTGGCGTTGCCAATATCACGGTCTTAGCATGACAATCAAGAATAACATGGTACGGAGATAGCCAATCCATACCCAAAATGTCACGACCCAAACTAACCCTGTCGTGATAGCGCCTATCGTGGAACTAGAAAAGCCAATTCATTTCCAAAACAAACCGATACTTTCATTTCAAAGTAAATTTAAGGCTATTTAATATAAAAATCTTTGTAAAGGAGTTAAAATCAAAACAAAAGTACGGAAAAGAAAAGCCTGACATCGGGGTGTCACTAGTCATGAGCATATACTATAATTTGTATAACAATATCGAGACTAACATAGTCTGGAAAAATAGCTAAATACAACTAAAGGAAGATAAGAGGAAGAAGAGCAGGGCTGCGATCGCCAGGCAGCTACCTTGCTATCCCCGAGAAAATCTGCAACCGGAATAGTCAATAGCCGCTACCCTGTCCAGCTACACCTGGATCTGCACACAAGATGCAGGGAGTATCGTGAGTATTCCAACTCAGTAAGTAACAATAATAAATAAAGACTGAGCAGTAGTGACGAGCAATAAATCATATAAAGTTCATATTATGAAATCTTAGTAAAATACCACATGCTTTTAAAATTAGGATTTGAATCAAAACATCTCTTTTAAATCCAGTTCCAGTAAAATCATTTAAAGATATTTTTCAACAGTTTTCAAACAGAGACTTAATGCAAAGGTGAGCAAAAATGTTGATATTATAAACAGCCCCTCGGGCAAAACATCACTCATATACAGCCCCTCGGGCAAAACATCACTCATATACAGCCCCTCGGGCAAACCTCACAGTCACTCGTATATAACCCCTCGGGCATACCGCACAATCACTCGTGAACAGCCCCTCGGGCATACCTCACCATCACTCATGCCTCCCAGTCACTCAGCACTCGGAACTCGCACTCAGTAGGTACCTGCGCTCACTGTAGGTGTGTACAGACTCCGGAAGGGCTCCTTCAACCAAGCACTATATCAAGCCAAATCATGGCATAAATCACTTAGTCCCTCGACCAATATCAAACATGATGCGGCATGTAGCCCGATCCCATAAATATTCTCACATATCAGGCCCTCAGCCTCACTTAGTCATAAACCTCTCAAGCCACTCTGGCTCTCAGTAAAAACAGGCTACTCGGCCCAAAACAACATTTATATGCATCAAAACAGAGTAATAAAACTGAGTTATGGAGTAAACAGGTATAACCATGACTGAGTATAGATTTTCAATCAAAACCAGTGAGAGGATAGTAAGAAAAAGGCCCCTAAGGGTCCAATCAGCACTGGCACAAGGCCCAAACATGGCATTCCGCCCAATATATAGAAACTCATTTCTAAAACTTTGGCCTACCCTCCTGTATCNAGGCAGCCCTGGCGTTGCCAATATCACGGTCTTAGCATGACAATCAAGAATAACATGGTACGGAGATAGCCAATCCATACCCAAAATGTCACGACCCAAACTAACCCTGTCGTGATAGCGCCTATCGTGGAACTAGAAAAGCCAATTCATTTCCAAAACAAACCGATACTTTCATTTCAAAGTAAATTTAAGGCTATTTAATATAAAAATCTTTGTAAAGGAGTTAAAATCAAAACAAAAGTACGGAAAAGAAAAGCCTGACATCGGGGTGTCACTAGTCATGAGCATATACTATAATTTGTATAACAATATCGAGACTAACATAGTCTGGAAAAATAGCTAAATACAACTAAAGGAAGATAAGAGGAAGAAGAGCAGGGCTGCGATCGCCAGGCAGCTACCTTGCTATCCCCGAGAAAATCTGCAACCGGAATAGTCAATAGCCGCTACCCTGTCCAGCTACACCTGGATCTGCACACAAGATGCAGGGAGTATCGTGAGTATTCCAACTCAGTAAGTAACAATAATAAATAAAGACTGAGCAGTAGTGACGAGCAATAAATCATATAAAGTTCATATTATGAAATCTTAGTAAAATACCACATGCTTTTAAAATTAGGATTTGAATCAAAACATCTCTTTTAAATCCAGTTCCAGTAAAATCATTTAAAGATATTTTTCAACAGTTTTCAAACAGAGACTTAATGCAAAGGTGAGCAAAAATGTTGATATTATAAACAGCCCCTCGGGCAAAACATCACTCATATACAGCCCCTCGGGCAAACCTCACAGTCACTCGTATATAACCCCTCGGGCATACCGCACAATCACTCGTGAACAGCCCCTCGGGCATACCTCACCATCACTCATGCCTCCCAGTCACTCAGCACTCGGAACTCGCACTCAGTAGGTACCTGCGCTCACTGTAGGTGTGTACAGACTCCGGAAGGGCTCCTTCAACCAAGCACTATATCAAGCCAAATCATGGCATAAATCACTTAGTCCCTCGACCAATATCAAACATGATGCGGCATGTAGCCCGATCCCATAAATATTCTCACATATCAGGCCCTCAGCCTCACTTAGTCATAAACCTCTCAAGCCACTCTGGCTCTCAGTAAAAACAGGCTACTCGGCCCAAAACAACATTTATATGCATCAAAACAGAGTAATAAAACTGAGTTATGGAGTAAACAGGTATAACCATGACTGAGTATAGATTTTCAATCAAAACCAGTGAGAGGATAGTAAGAAAAAGGCCCCTAAGGGTCCAATCAGCACTGGCACAAGGCCCAAACATGGCATTCCGCCCAATATATAGAAACTCATTTCTAAAACTTTGGCCTACCCTCCTGTATCAAATTGTCCTTCCCCAGAAGGTACAAAATAGTGATATCATAGTCCTTAAGAAGCTCCAACCATCTCCGCTGACGCAAATTAATATCCTTCTGCTTAAACAGATGCTGCAGACTCCGATGATCAGTATAGATCTCACAATGAACCCCATACAAATAATGGCGCCAAATCTTCAAGGCGTGAACAATGGTTGCTAACTCAAGATCATGGACAGGATAGTTCTTCTCATGGGGCTTCAACTGGTGCGAGGCGTAGGAAATCACCCTACCCTCCTGCATCAAAACATAACCAATGACTATCCTCGAGGCATCACAATACGCAGTGTAAGAACCTGAAGCTGATGTCAGAACTAACACTAGAGTTGTTGTCAAAGCAGTCTTGAGCTTCTGAAAGCACTCCTCACACTCACCCGACCACCTGAATGGAGCACCCTTTTGGGTCAATTTGGTCAAGGGCGATGCAATTTATGCAAATCCCTCCACAAAGCGACGGTAATAATCCGCCAAACCAAGAAAGCTCCTAATCTACGTGGCTGAGGACGGTCTAGGCCAACTCTGCACTGCCTCTATATTCTTCGGACCCACCTGAATAACCTCACCGGATACCATGTGCCCCAAGAATGCTACTGAACCGAGCCAAAACTCACACTTGGGGAACTTTGCATAAAGCTTCTCTTCCCTCAATCTCTGTAATACAATCCTCAAATGATGAGCATGCCCCTCCTGGCTACGAGAGTATACTAGGATGTCAGCAATGAATACAACAATGAATGAGTCCAAATAGGGTTGGAATACATTATTCATCAGATGCATGAATGCTGCTGGGGCATGGTCAGCCCAAAATACATCACTAAAAACTTATAATGGCCATATCGGGTCCTGAAAGATGTCTTAAGAATATCCGAATCCCGAATCTTCAGCTGATGATAACCGAACCTCAAATCAGTCTTGGAGAATGGCCTTGCTCCCTGAAGCTGGTCAAATAAATCATCAATACCAGGCAAAGGATACTTGTTCTTGACTGTGACCTTGTTCAATTGCATGTAATCAATGCACATTCTCATGGAACCATCCTTCTTCTTCACAAATAGAACCGGTGCACCCCAAGGTGACACACTAGGCCGAATAAACCCCTTATCAAAGAGTTCCTGAAGTTGTTCTTTCAATTCCTTCAACTCTCCGGTGTTATATGATACGGTGGAATAGAAATGGGCTGAGTGCCCGGCACCAAGTCAATACCGAAGTTAATATCCCTGTCAGGCGACATACCTGGCAGGTCTGCAGGAAATACATCCAGAAATCACGTACCATCAGAACAGAATCAATGGCAAGAGTCTCTGCACTAACATCCCTCACAAACGCCAAATAGGATAGGCAACCCTTCTCAACCATATGCTGAGCCTTCAAATATGAAATCACCCTACTAGGTACATAATCTATAGAATCGCTCCACTCAACCCTAGAAAATCCCGGCATCACCAACGTCACAGTCTTAGCGTGATAATCTAGAACAGCATGACATGGAGATAACCAATCCATACCCAATATCACATCAAAGTCAACCATACTGAGCAGCAAAAGGTCCACTTGGGTTTTCATACCCCCTATAGTCACCACACATGACCGATCTATGCAGTCCACAATAATAGTATCGCCCACATGAGTAGATACATGAAAAGATGAAACTAAAGACTCACGGGGCATATCCAAAAAATGGGCGAAGTACGAGGAAACATATGAATATGTGGAACCAGGGTCAAATAATACTGAGGCATCTCTGTGAACAACTTAGACAATACCTGTAATCATAGCATCTAAAGCAATAGCATCTGGTCTGGCAGGGAGGGCATAGAAATGGGCCTGGCCACCCCCTGATCTGCCTCCCTCTCTAGGGCGACCCCGAGCTGACTGACCTCCACCCCGAGCTGACTGGGCGGGTGGTGAAGTAACTGGTGCTGAAGTCAAAGGCTAACTCCTCTGCTGAGATAAACCTCCATGACGATGAGGACACTGCCTCCACATATTCCCAAACTCCCCACACTCAAAATAACTCCCTAGTGCTGGTGGCGGGAACTGAAGGGAACCCCTAGCACCGGGATAACTGGTAGAAGAACCTGGCATGGAGGAGCCCTGAACTGGTGGAGCATGGGACGAACTCTGAGCTGGAAGGGCACCGGGTGATGAGTGGCCCTGATGAGAACTGTGAGAACCATGGCCAGATGATGCACCACGGTGAAATGGCGGGGCTAACTGAGCCTGTCTGAAATGACGACCTCTATCGTGCTGGCACTGACCCCCAAAAGGAGCATCGCTGAATCCACCCTGACCATGAAGCCTCTTGGCCTCCCTCTCAACCCTCTCCTGACCGTGAACCATCTCAATCTGTCGAGAAATGTCGATAACCTCATCAAAGGTAGCACCAGACACCCTCTCTCTAGTCATAAGCAACTGTAGCTGAAAAGTGAAACCATTAATAAACCTCATGATCCTCTCCCTGTCCGTGGGAACGAACCAGATAGCATGACGGGCCAACTCCGAGAATTGCATCTCATACTGTGTCACAGACATATCACCCTGGCAAAGCCGCTCAAACTGTCTGAGCAGCTTCTCTCTGCGGGACCGAGGCACGAACTTCTCCAAAAAGACCACGAAGAACTGCTGCCAAGTAAGAGGTGTTATGCCAACAGGCTTACGCCTCTCGTAAGTCTCCCACCATCTGAGTGCAGCCCCAGAAAATAGAAAAGTAGTGAATGAGACCCCACAAGTCTCCAGAATACCAGCAGTACGGAGTTTTCTCTGACACATGTCCAAGAAGTCCTGAGCATCCTCTCTCTGTGTGCCACTGAAAGGTGGCAGCTGGAGTATCCCAAACCTCTCCAACCTACGCTGATCATCCTCAGGCATAGCAGGAACCACATAATCCTGTGCAGCTGCAACCGACTAGGCTGGTGGTGCCCCCTGTGTCTGGAGTCCCTGAACAACCTGATCGGGTGTGCGAGCGATGGGAGTCTGAGTGCCTGTGCCTCCCCCGGCCTGAGAAGTGGTTGCGGCCCTCAAGATAGAGACTGCCTGAGCAAGGCCGGTACACGCTATCAGAATCTGAGCTATGGCCTCCTGAAGGCTTGGAATCACAATAGGCATAGGTGGTTCCTGAGCTGGTGCATCAATAACAGGAATCTGGTCCTGATCTGGGACAACGGGTAGATTTGCAGGTACTGCCCCAACTGCGGTGCGGGTTGCACCTCTACCCCTACCACGGCCTACACCGTGGCCTCGGCCTCTTGCAGCCCTCGCTGGTGGTACTAGTGGCTGGCCCTCCTGACCGGTAGCACGCGTCCTCACCATCTGTGAGAGAATGAAACAACATATGTTTAGTTACTAGAATCAACATATTCGCACGACAAGAATTCAAGAATGTGAAGTTTCCTAAGGGTTCTGCAGCCTCTCGAAGATAAGTATAGACATCTCCGTACCAATCCGCAAGACTCTACTAAACCCACTCATGACTCGTGAGACCTATGTAACCTAGGCTCTGATATCAACTTGTCACGACCCAAACTAACCCTGTCGTGATGGCGCCTATCGTGGAACTAGGCAAGCCGACTCATTTCCAAAACAAACCGATACTTTCATTTCAAAGAAAATTTAAGGCTGTTTAACATAAAAACCTTTGTAAAGAAGTTCAAATCAAAACAAAAGTGCGGAAAAGAAAAACCTGACTCCGGGGTGTCACTAGTCATGAGCATCTACTATAATTTATCTGACAATATCGAGACTAACATAGTCTGGAAAAATAGCTAAATACAACTAAGGAAGATAAGAGGGAGAAGAGCACGGCTGCGATCGCCAAGCAGCTACTTTGCTATCCCCGAGAAAATCTACAACCAGAATAGTCAACAATCGCTACCGTGTCCAGCTACACCTGGATCTGCACAAAAGGTGCAGGGAGTAACGTGAGTACGCCAACTCGGGAAGTAACAATAATAAATAAAGACTGAGCAGTAGTTATGAGCAATAAAGCATATAAAGTTCATATTATGAAATCTCAGTAAAATACCACATGCTTTTAAAATCAGGGTTTGAATCAAAACATCTCTTTTAAATCCAGTTCCAGTAAAATCATTTAAAGATATTTTTCAACAGTTTTCAAACAGAGACTTAATGCAAAGGTGATCAAAAATGATGAAAGCATAAACAACCCTTAGGGCAAAACATCACTCATACACAGCCCCTCGGGCAAACCTCATAGTCACTCATATACAGCCCCTCGGGCATACCTTGCAATTACTTGTGAACAGCCCCTCGGGCATACCTTACCATCATTCATGCCTCCCAGTCACTCAGCACTCGGCACTCGGTAGGTACCTACGCTCACTGGGAGTGTGTACAGACTCCGGAGGGGCTCCTACAGCCCAAGCGCTATATCAAGCCAAATCATGGCATAAATCACTCAGGCCCTCGGCCTATATCCAATATGTTGCGGCATGAAACCCGATCCCATAAATATCCTCACAAATCAGGCCCTAGGCCTCACTCAGCCATAAACCTCTCAAGCCACTTGGTCTCTCAGTAAAAATAGGGTACTCAGCCCAAAACAACATTTATATGCATCAAAACAGAGTAATAAAACTGAGTTATGCAGTAAACAGGTATAACCATGACTGAGTATAGATTTTCGATCGAAAACAGTGAGAGGATAGTAAGAAAAAGGCCCCTAAGGGTCCAATCAGCACTGGCAAAAGACCCAAACATGGCATTCTGCCCAATTTACAAAAACTCATTTCTAAAACTCATAAGTGTGCTATCTATACATTCTGCCCAGGTTTTCGCAACTGCGGGCTCTTTCCCGCGCCTGCGGGACCGCACCTGCGCTCAAAACTATCACACCTGCGGAACTCACTTAAGAGCCCAGGTCCCGCATATGCGGCCTGCGCTTGCGCACCTGCGCGTAACACTCCGCATTTGCGAAGCCAGCTATTTTCCTCCCTTCCGCATCTGCACCCCAGGTCACACACCTGCGGGCTCGCAGATGCGATAGCTTTATCGCACCCAGCGCATCCTACCTAGCCCAGCACTTTCTGCACCTGAAAACTCCCACGTGCACCTGCGACCTCGCACCTGCAGTTCTCCCCTCCGCAAGTGCGGAATTATCAGTAGCAGCAGCTTCAGCTGCATTTTCCAACTTCAAACAATTCGTTAACCACCCGGAATCACCCCGAGGCCCTCGAGACCTCAATCAAAAATACCAACAAGTCATATATCAACATACAAACTTAGGCGAACCTTCGAATCACCCAAAACAACATCAAAATACCAAATTACCCTCGAATTCAAACCTAAGAACTTCAAATCTTCCGAATTCCACAAACAACACCGAAACTTACCAAATCACGTCCGAATGACCTCAAATTTTACATACACGTCACAAATAACACCACAAACCTACTCCAACTTTCGGAAATCCATTCCAACCCCGATATCAAATTTTCCACTGCCGACCAAAATCACCAAATTTCTAACTTTCGCCAATTCAAGCCTAATTTCACTACGGACCTCCAAATCACATTCCGAGTGCACTTCTAACTCCAAAATTACCTAGCAGAGCTAGCCGAACCATAAAAATTCAAATGCGAGATCGTTTACACATAGGTCAACATCTGGTTGACTTTTCCAACTTAAACTTCTAAATAGGAGACTAAGTGTCTCAATCCACTCCGAAATCACTTCGGACCCGAACCAACCATCCTGACACAACATAATACAGCTAAATAACACATAAAGAAGTAGAAATGGGGGAAACATGGCTATAAATCTTGAAATGACTGGCCGGGTCGTTACACAAAATTACCTCAAAATCAACCATGCTAAGCAACAGAAGATCGACTCTAGTCTCATATCCCCCAATGGTAACCACACACGACCGATATATACGATCCACCATTATAGAATCACCCATCGATGTAGATACATGAACAAACATATATAAAGAATCATGAGGCATATCCAAATAATGAGTAAAATAGGATGAAACATAAGAGTAAGCGGAACCAGGGTCAAATAATAGTGAAGCATCCCTATGGTACACTGAAACAATACTTGTGATCACGACATCAAAAACAATTGCCTCTGGCCTGGTGGGAAATACATAGCAACGAGCTTGTCCACCACCTGACTGACCTCCCCCTCTAGGGTGACCTCAAACTAACTGAGCCCCACCCCTAGATGGTTGTGTAGGTGGTGTAGCTACTGGTGCTGCAACCATAGGTTGTGCGCTCAATTGTGGTACACTACTTAGAAGTATAAGGCAATCCCTCTAGAGATGACTCAAGTCTCCAGACTCGAAACAACCCCTCCTCTGACAAGGCTGATGCCCCTGTGACTAACCCTGATAACCCGAGTAACTATCTAAAGAACCTTGAGCATATGAAGCACGGTAAGAACTTTTTTCTAGAAGTGCACTGAATGATGACTAAATTGGGAGAGCACTGTATGAGCTATGGCTAACAGATGAACCACGAGGAAACTGATGAGCCACATAAGCTGGACTAAAAGTACGACCTTTGTTGTGATAAGACTGGCCTCCTACGAATATACTCCAAGTGTCTAGCAACCTCAATCATTTGGTCAAATCTAGCATCCTTCTCGAACACTCAAGTTATACCATATCGTAGGCCATAGTTGAGGTCATCAATGAACCTCCAAATCCTCTCCCTCCAGTGTTTGGTCTGGGAGCATCGTGTTTGCAAGGTGACGCGTTCACGTAGAGGTAGAGCTGGCAGGGGAGAACTAGCCTTCATATTCGCGAAGGTCTTGATTGCGTTCACAAGGGAGTGGACTATTGGCTATCATAGTTACGAGGCTAATGTCGCGATCACGATGAGTATTTTGTCAGTGGCTTCGGGTTGTGCTTTGCCAACACGGAGCATGTGTGACGTTTGCAAAGGGTACTTCTAAGTAGAATATATAAGTGTCTATTTTCAGAATTTTACATA
>AWOL01S0054690.1:3989-22638 GCA_000715115.1 Nicotiana otophora | reverse complement strand
CCTCTTCTCACCTTAATCTACAACAACGATAATAATACTATCATTAAGTTACGAAAGGTACAACTAACGCACAATGAACGACAAGCTTATTTTGTATTAAAACGGACAGCATCTCCCCTATAATCCTTATTTTCTCCAAATTCAAGATAACACCAAAAATAACAATAACAATATATATACATTATTTTCCAACCTTATGCACACCACACAATACTACAAAATAGCCCAATACACCCCAATCTCTTCATACAAAAAACGACTACCGTAGTAGTGTCAACAACCCGAAAATATTACGATGAACGACCAGCCCAACATCCTGTATTTATGTGGTGTTTCTCCACACGGTACCTTACTCAACCGAGTACCAATATAACATATCTTTCGTATCATACTATCATAGGTAAATGAGCCAGAGAGGCTGTCGTGAGATAAGTAGAATAAAAGATGAAATATCAACTTGGGCCTATAAGACCAAAACGATCACTCGTACACTAAACATAGGCCGACAAGGCCATACAATCTTTTACGTACATGGAATATGTCTACAAGACTCTAAGAGAAGATAAATACCATAAAGGTTGGGACATGGCCCCGCCATACTAAACAATACACGTCTGAATCATACTGACCAAATAAGCAACTACGGAGCAAAGGAACGCACCAACATCTTCCACTGAGTTGATAGCCTACTTGGATAACTCTCAACCTGTCTATCGGGACCTGTGGGCATGAAACTCAGTGTCCCCAGGCAAAAGGGACGTCAGTACAAATAAAGTACCGAGTATGTAAGGCATGAAAGTATTATATAAAAGACATGAAAGAAACATGGAGTAAAGAACTCAACCTGTAATTCTGAATAGCTCTGTGAATCATGAAAAATTTATAATGTCATGCATGTGCGTATAAATGCTATACCATTCATAGGTATATGCGTACATAACATCATCAAGCCTCTGAGGGCATCCCATCATATCATCTCAGCCACTGTGGGCAAAATCATCAACATATACCAGCTGATCAGGTGGTGCTGTGTATATAACACATTAACCTTTTTTCCATATCCCATATACATATAATATACGCATATATAATGTCTTCTGGTCATGGGTCAATGTAAATGTATAAATGCATAAGAAATACGTTAATAAAATTTCTCGAATATCATAAAATCAATATGCCTTTCGGACAAACTTTATCAAATACGTATTTTTCTAAAACCCATGAACATAGGATATAATAATAATTCACACAGGGAATCAAGAATATAGACACCCCTAGTATTTCTATGAATAGAGTCATTTATGAAAGTTGCGTATTTTGCTCCTTTCGTTTTTCTCATTTGGATCATGCCAAAAATAAAGAAGAGATAGCCTTAACATACTTTAATTCCATTGAGTCCTTAATACATTCCAAGAAATTATTCAAACAACTCAATTCAATCTATCACATCATAAGGAGATTCAAAATCAGTGCTGAGTAAAGGCTAAGTCCTCAACTTAAACTAGTAGCTCGTTTACGTAAATTTGAACAGCATCTCCCCTATAACTAGGCCCTCCTCCAATACCATATACTAACAACAGTAAGAACACAACAATAACATGTAAGATCATTTTCCAACCTTATCTCCATCACAATATACCACAAAACAGTCCATAAAACAGTCCACAAAACAGTCCGCTACAAGTGAATAACTCGAACTTACGGCTTCCGATCACCGTCCCATGATTTCTTACAAATATAGAACGACCTACTATGCATCTACATCAGAAATAAATGGATGAAATAGAGCAGTAAACTTACTTTATTTATTGGATAACTTGGCTCCTATCTTGGCTCCTCAAACTCTAGGCTTTACCTCCAATTAGAACTTAAAAGAGAGAAAAAATCAATTGGGGTTTGGGAGAAATATTTGGGAGGAGTTTTGCAGAGATTAAGTCTGGTTATTTTACCCTATTATAATACTAATATATGAAGGGGATAGGTCTTTAAAAATTCCTCTTTGAACGACCCGAACTGGCCCGTATTTGGACGACCCGAACAGGCCCAGTTTTGGATTCTCGTTTATGCAAGTAGGTGACAGTCTACTTAGTCTCACAAAAATGCCCATATCTCTCTACTCCAATATCGTAGTGACAAACGGTTTAATGCGTTGAAAAATAGACTCATAGATCTTTCATTTTATGGGTGGAACACCCCATAACTCTACGTATATTGGGAGAAAATGGCAGTTACATTTGACCCAAAATTTCAGTAAAACTTATGAACGTAACTTGTAATGAATTTTATTGACTTTTGTTTCACCACTCGCTTGACTTAAAAATATAACACACGACTTTCATACGACTAACATAACTTATAATATAACCTCTTTATCATGTTAAACACCCCTGGTCTCACTCCAAAAGTACATGTTATCACATTTCCGATTTGTCGACTTTCGACGAAATATTATTTTTTGTTTCAATTCCTTTAGCTTATGAACCTTCCAACCATCTTTGTAATTGTTGTTCATGATCTTCAATATTTGTAACCTTCGAGGTAATATGATTAACTTACTTTGTAAACTTTTCAAATATGATTTCATTTCCGAGCTTACATCAATTGACTTGCGACGTACTCGTACGTACGAAAACATAGGTTGTAACAATAATGGTGGCGGCTATGATTGAGGATGATGGTAGTAGTGTTGGTTGAGTATGGTGGTATTGGTGGCATCATGGTAGTTGATAATGGTAGGCGGTGGCGACAGTTAGTAATGAATATGGATGATAACATCTTAATGAAATTAAGTTTTTGTTATAGATCTTAATTATATAGGTCTATTTAGATCCATTAAGTGGTTGTGACGTAAAAAAACAAACACACTTAATGATTAAGATGAATAATTAAGATTCAAACTTTAAAAACAAACACATTTAATGTCTGAGACCTGAATGATTAAGATCCAGACCTCAATTAAGTGCAAACAAATGAGACCTTAGTGTTTAGCTTCCTAATGTTATTCGAGTTCATTGTTTGCCGAGTTCTTAACATCGTTAGAATTTGTTAGACTCTAGGAAATATAGTTTTAGCTTTAGACATCGGTTATATAAGGCTATATATAGCCATATTCGTTTCAATAAAATTATCGAGTTCCTCCTTTATTTTCTTCTCTCTGGATAAATTTTCTTTGGTTTTCAACGTTTGGTATCAGAGCCTTGTCACGACGTTAGAATTCATAGTCTTCTAAGTGTTTGGCAATCCAAATATGACAACAGAGAGTTCCTTTGTCCAACCGGCAGTACCGAAGTTTAATGGGTACTATGATCATTGGGCGATACTTATGGAGAATTTCCTATGATCAAAGGAATACTGGGGCCTTATGGAGGATGGAATTCCTGCAGCAACATAAGGTATGACCCATGCACAAAAGAAGAACATGGATGATCAAAGATTGAAAGACTTGAAAGCAAAGAACTTTCTCTTTCAAGCATTAGATCGTTCGGCCTTGGAACCAATTCTGAAAAAGGAGACCGCAAAGAATATATTGGATTCTATGAAGCAAAAATATCAGTGTAATATACGAGTTAAGAGAGCACAATTGCAAGCTCTTCACAAAGAGTTTGAAATTCTGCACATGAAGGTGATGGTAGGCTATAATTCCGTGTTTTAGTCGCTTACTGCACTCTAATTCACTGTACTTTACTTGTATTGAGCTTTAATTGGTAGTGTTGTTGCACTTGTTGTATATTTTATACCTTGTAGGAGTGATTCCGATTTATGTAGATGTTGTGGAGCTAATTCGAGCTATTTGGAGTTTTAAAGTCTGAGTAGAACCCCAAGTAATTAAGTCGGAATCACATTCGAGGGTCAAAAACTAAGTCTGGATGTCAAAAATGAGAAAACGAATTCACTCTAAGAAATTTGCACTACCGTCCCGCGGCATGCCCTGCAGGGCGCTAGTGCAAAAAGTGGCCAGAAATGAGTTTTGCAAACTTTCTGGAATTTCCTACATGCGCGACGCATGGGGCGGCGTGGGGCGCTACGTGGTAGCCTAAAAATGTTAGAGTGACTTCCCATTTCCGCTAAAAAGGGTGGTTTCGTCCGGGGTTTGTTTTGGGGGCGGCTTAAATACACCATAACACCATTTTAGATGGACTTTTGACATATTGTTGACCTAAGAAGGCCAATGAGGCTATGGAACAGTTGGAAGAACACAAGCACAAAGATTTCATCATTCCTTCTTCACTCAAGATCCAGGTTTGGATTGAATTTATGTTTTCCTATACTTTAGTTACATTTGTAAAGAACTTCTCCACGTTTATGGAGTAGATCCTTTTGGGTTTTGATGGATTTGGTGTATTGATGATTGTTTGTGGATTATAAATATATTTTTATGTATTTGGATCATTTTTGGAAGATTTAATTGTTGTATATATATTCACTTGTTCTTGTAATCTAAAGAGGCATAACTTGTGATATTCTTGCATTATATTATTGGTTGAGTCCATAGGTTCTTCTAAGTAATCGAAAAAGGCTAGTTGAATCATTGATTAAATTTAGTTAGGAGATTAATCGAAAGAGGTTTTCCTAAATACCGATCCACTACGCATTCTTGCATATCTTCATAGGGCTTAAATTGGTTCATCTCGTGATGTTAAGACTTAATCGAGAGATGAGTTTTTGCTGAATGTTTGAACTAATAATAGAGTGAATTCGAGAGACTCACTTGAACATTGAAAGTGAATTAACTAGAGTTAGAACCCGAACAATTATCTTGCACTTATTCTGTCAAAACCATATCCTCTCCCACTGATAACCTTACTTGCTTACTCCTTGTTTCGATAGTCACTAGTCAATAACTGTAAATTTTAGCTTCTTAGTTAAATTTTAACATATAAATCTCAACTGTTGATCCTCCTGGATAGCAATCAAGCTAAAACTTACGAGAATAATGTTTAAATCCAATCCATGTGGACACGATAATATACTATACTATCTTTGACTAGCGAGCATAATTTTCAGTACGTGTTTTGCACTCATCAAATTTTGGCGGCATTGCCGGGGATTGGCAATCAATAGTGTTTGAAATAGTTTGTAGTGCTAATTCAAGAATTAACTTTTAATTTTTTTTTATTTTTATTTTTAGTTTTGTTATGTTAACTTCTCTTCAAGATTCTTTTTGTTGAAGAACTCTTGAAGAGCATATTCTTAATACCGAACTCTAAATATTGTAAAGATGGAGTACAACCAGCCTAAGAAAACGGTTGAAGAGTTAGCAATTGAATATTGTCAGCGGTCTGCTATGTGTTTTAAAAGCGGTGAAAATCATCTATGGGTTAATTGTCAAGCAGGTAGGTATTCTTCTTATGGTTCATATTTTGAAAACTCCCACTCCGTTTCTAGTCTGTACAGGTATGGGGATTCATATGGGCACAATTCTGACTCTTGTTGGGATTAATACCCTTATTATGACTAGAATGAAAGCGAAGTGAGATAACCAACTCAAGGAAAAAATGGTAGTTTAGAAGAGCTTGCGTATAAGTTCATAAATAAGGTAGAAGAGAGACTTAAACAAAATGATGAAGCCATTAGCAACTTAACAATGCAAGTGAGTCAAATAATAAGTACACTTTTAAAAAGCTCATTGCATTGTGATGATGAATATATGAAGGAGATACCCGGTAAGAATGAGCCTACCCGAGATGATGAACATCTACTGAAAGAGTTTTCCACTCTACAAGAGGACTTTGTTTCAACTGAGATGATTGAAAATGAGACTTTGGTGGATTATGAAGAAATGAAAGAAGAGTTTAAATCGCTATCCATGTATCCACATTTACAATTTTTAGTAGAAGAGAATGAAGAAGCATTGGTCTTGGACATTCCACAGAAATATTCACATGACCTTTTTTCCTTATTTTCTTATTCTAACCTTGATCATGTGGATTTTATTTTTGGGGATTTACAAGAATATGCAGGAATTGATCTTGTGAATGAATGCAGAAACAAGTTGAGGATAATCTTACAAGAACAATCCACCGCTCAAAATGAAGCCAACAAAGAAAGAAAAGAGCGAGTTTTACAAATATCCTTAGAGGAGTTTGGCCTGATGAGCTCCATAAAGAATCTCGAGGAGGGAAAACGAAGAATGAATTCAGAATTAGGGGTGAAATTCACAAGTTCTCAAAAATCAAAAAAGTTCAAGGGAGCTTTCTTTAACTCTTGCTTTTTATTTGTATGTCATAGGGACATGTCATAATTTAAAGTGTGGGGTGGGGATGTAAATAGGTAAATAACTTTTTGTTTTCGTTTCTTGTATGAGTGTTCGATTCTTTTGATTGAAAATTTTAAAGTCAAATAATAAAAAGTATTATTTTCTTTAGGTAGTATAATAATTCCCCCTTGATATTTCTTTGTGCCATAATTCTTTTTCAAGAGTTTTGTTTGAATCGGGTGTAGTTAGTTTTATTTCTTTTAGGAGTAGGAAATTTTGCGCTGTGATTTTAAATGAAAGCAATATCTCTTGACTTTATTATGCCTTGAGAATAGTAAGTGCTTTAGTTGTGACGCTTATGCTCAGTTTTTGACTCTTGTATAAGTACCTTAAATTGTATGATCTTAACTTTGCTTAACTGTTTTGACTAAAGTGTCTTGATGAGTCTGATCCTGAATGAGGTATGTGCTATGTGTGTGGGCGGTTTTGGGTATTCTATGCATTGCATTTGATGTCTCAAATTTGTCCCGTGTGTTTGCAAAGCGAAATAGTAGTTTATTCAGTCTTGGAAGTGATATATATATTTTTTTGTAGAACTAGTTATATGTTGTTACCCACCTAATTGTTATGTATCCTAGTTGACCCCTTTGAGCCTATAATCCTATTTCTATGGCAACCACATTACAAGCCTTACCCAATTATTTGAATTGGCCATCTATTTGAACCTTCTTACCTCTCACGAGCACATGAAATTGTTATGAACTTTGTAAAAGTTAAATGTGGGGTGTTGGTTTGGCTTTTGAGCGAAACTATTGGAATAAGAAGAAAGGTGTACTATTTTGAAAAAAAATAAATAAGAGCCACTTGAATTGAAAAAGGAAATGAAAAAAATAATTTATTAATAGTGGTAACTCTTAATATATTTGTGCTTAAAGAAGTTGGGAGATGACGTATACTGATGTGAAGGTGGAGTTATGGTTTAACATAATTATGGAGTTTTAAATGGTTAAATTGTATGTATTAAAGTTCTAAGGGAGGTGTAGTCACGCTTATTTCCAAATATATCCTACACATACCACATCTTACATTACATCTAAATAAAGTTCTACTTGATCCTTGACTGAATGAGCTCAATTAGTAGAGTAGTACATTACATGCAAGCTTATGGTACCTCTTTTGTGGGATATGAATATCACTTCTGAGAGTGAGTGAATTCTTTCTATCTTGAGTTCCTAATTGTTCTTAAATTGTATTATGTGTGGAACTACTCTCTATTGTTGTGTGAGGACACTTGATTCACGAAGGAAAGGTAATGTCGTCAACCTCTGTGTTAGAGCAAGTGAGCGGGTTGTGAAAAATATGTGGTGTTATTGAGTCAACTCTTGGGGCGAGGAGGTTACAGTATTTTGCTTAATGTGTTTGATTATTCTTGGTGTGATGAGTTAGTAGAGTTCTTTAAAAAGGTCGTGTCTATGTGAAGTGTAGTTTGACTGCTCGAGGACGAGCAATAGTTTAAGTGTGGGGTGTTAATGGTAGGCTATAATACCGTATTTTAGTTGCCTATTGCACTCTAATTCACTTCACTTTACTTGTGTTGAGCTTTAATTGATAGAGTTTTTATACTTATTATATATTTTATGCCTTGTAGCAGTTATTCCGAGTTATGTAGATGTTGTGGAGCTAATCCGAACTATTTGGATCTTGGAGCTTTGAAGTCTGATTTCGAGTTATGTAGATGTTGTGGAGCTAATCCGAGCTATTTGGATTTTGGAGCTTTGAAGTCTGAGTAGAAGCCCAAGATATTAAGTAGAGATGATTTTTCTACTGTAAAATAACTTCACCCTATTTAATTTACCAATAAAATAAAATCATTGGAGATGTTATTGCAGTAATCGCACTTAATTGACGTGTTATTTTTATCAATCCAACTGGGGGAAAAGGGACACAATTGGCAACAAAAGTAATACAATTATACAAACCCCCACAAACAGAGAAAAGGGATAAGGAAAAGGCAGAAGAGGTTGATGAGAATATACTAATTGGATATAAACAGAAACACCAAAGTTTCAATCACAATAAATAAATCAGCAGTAGTAATAATTGAGGAATTGGAGATCTAAAACAAATTCCAACTTGAATACAAAAAACTCTCATTTTCTCCATCTAAAAACTAAAGAGATTATTACATAGAGAGAATTCAAACAACCAAACAAACTCAAATGAAAAATTCACACAAGCAGAAGTTACTGATCTGACTTAAAAATTACAGAATCTCACAACTCCAAAAGCAAGCAGAACTTGCCTTTTCTTTATTTCCCATCTTACATCTGAAAAGGCTACACAACTTTTTAGATATACTATATATATGGATGAACAAGTTCAGATGAACTTGATGGAATTACCCTCCTGATGCAGGAGTTGGTGGTGGAGTGGTGAAAGCTGAGGTGGCGGCGGTGGAGCTGCCGTCAAAGTCGTCATCTCCGCCGGCACCATCACCTCCTCTAAAGGGAAATAGAGAGCTTACAGTCTCGACAAAACTCTCAAAAATTTGAGCTTTGATCTTACCCCTTTTGGGTGGAAGTGCTTTCTTTTGTGTCTGTTGCATGTTTGGTGTTGTAGCTGCTGCCATTAGAATATAGGAAGTAACAGAAAAGTAGCTGGAAAATACGAAGAGAAAAGAAGAAGGAGAAATTCAAGTAGGCTTTGAAAATACAGCCTATATTATAAGAATATGAAGGAAAGAAAGAGATCAAGAACTAAGGGGGAGAAATGAAAAGTCAGGGGGGTGTGGCCGGAAAAAGCCCCATCGGAGAGGAAATTAAAGAAGAAGAGGAAGTGAGAGCTAAAGGAGGAGAAATACGTGGAGTTGGACTGCTTTTTTATAGGAAATTTTTTATGGTATTTACGAAGAATATTCTGTTCATGAAAGTAGTTCACATTTACACGAAAGTATATTATACTGTACTAAGTAGTATGTTTTTCAATACGAGAGTAGGGGAAATGATCAAATATGTAGTTTATACTAGTAGTATTCGAAATTGAGTAACTTGGCCTTCCGGTCTAGTATTGTCCTACCGTTAGGAGTTTTTTTTTTGTTTTTGCCCTTGATTTTAACGGAGCTCCATCCGAAGAGTATGTTTGAATTATAATAAACAATTGAAGAGTAATTTAATGTGGACATTTTTCTCGAAAAATTAAAACGTGTAGAGTCCATTATTTTAGCTCTCTCAAATAACTTTTTTCACTTTTAGCTCACGCTAGAAACTATTTATATTCGGTAGTCAAAAATGTGTATAAAATTTATATAATTTTTGTATATAACATATATAATGTGTATATATACAAGAAATATACAAAAAAATATATTTTTCGGCTATTATTTTGAGGCGGTTATACAATGTCATTTTCCTAGACAAAGGTCAATTTTAGCCCCCAACAAAAACTATTTACATTCAGTAACTGCAAAAGTTTATAACGCGGACTAAAAGTAATAATACCCCTGTATGTTGTCTACTTGTACACTTTGCTCATGTATGGAACGTTTATTTCTAACCATACTTTGATTCTTGACATATAATTGTCGAAGAGATAGACCCGATAGCCTATTCAGAGTATTGCATGACAGTGAGTTGTAGCTGTATTTATGTGTATAGCTATATGCATAGTTGAGGGTACTTTTATAATTAGCTAACATAGTTGATAAAGTATTTTTTCCATACGTGTATATGTATAACACAATATAGAAATACAGATCAGATTTCTCTTTACCAAATTCATTCTCTCTCCAGAAGCTTCCACTGGTCTCTCTTCTTCTCTCTCGTCTGTCCCTTGTAAGCTCAATCGCTACATCAATGGCAGCTTCTGCTTGTATCTAAACTCTTAATTTTGACATGGTATCAGAGCTAAGGCTCAGTGTTAACTCAATTCTCGTTCATGCTCATCTCTTTCATCACTAATCTCTGTTTGTTTTGAAGTTGGAAGTCAAAATTGGGAAACCCTAATTTTCACCCACAGTTTTTCAGATTTGTCAATTAACTCATCTTATATCATGGCGGTAGATGGCGATACTTCGGATTCAACTAATTCACCAAATGTAAACAAAGATATATTGGATTTGACCAATCCTTTGTACATGCATCCTTCAGAGAGTGCCGGATCGATACTAGTGCCGGTGATATTTGACGGAGCTGATTATAGATCCTGGAGAAGAGGCGTCCCCAGAGCCCTCTCAGTGAAGAATAATCCCTAGGAAAAATTTCATACTAGTAATTTAATGGCCAAATACTTGTATGGTCCTTAAACTTGGCTTCAGTTTTCACTTTCACACTTCAACTAAGGCCAGTACCTATTGAACACTCCAACTTATTTGAAAGTGTATCTATTAAACACAAAGTATGATATGGCAAAAACAAGTGTTTCTCACTTTCCCAAAGCGAGTGAACTCATACCAAAACCATATTTGTTTCTTCATACCAAAACTAGGACATAATAGCGTGAACCCAAAACGCCATAGCCACCCGCTTCAATGTCTCTGTCTTTCCTTTTAAAAAATCACAACTATCTTCAACAATACAAAACACATACAGTTGCACCATCAGCTTCACCAAAACTCGACAATCGTCTCACCTCACTTTCACCAAAAAATCTCATACACAGAGAAAATTACCATTAACACAGAACAAAAACCTCCCTTTCAGATTCATCAATTTCGTCAAACATAAACAGAGGAATCAAAGGTACACACAACGATTTTAAACACTGCACATTCTTCCTCTCAATAAAAGTCATTGGAACTTGAATTTTTCTTAAATTTCAAGAAAAAAATAAGATTTTAAATTTTTGTTAACAAAAAAAACTTAAATCGTAAAATAATTAAAACCCATAAAAGAAAAAAAAAAGAAAAAAAGAGAGGAAACCCCAAGAAATTTGAGAAAAGCTTGGAATATCCATTTACGTTTTCAAAAGGAAAGAGAACCATAGATTTGGGAAAAAATCAGTATATTTGAGTGAGTCCTCTTATCTTTCTGCCTCGTCCAAGTATCAAATCGGCATTATTTTTGGTGAAGACAGTGTCGATGGTAGTTACGATCGAAAGTGATTGAGTAGTTTTTATCTGTACATAGGTGAGGATTGCCTAACAATGAATGGTGAAGAAGGAGGAGGAACTAGGAAGAGGAGGGTAGAGAGACGATGGAACTGCTTAGGTGGGGGAGGAGATTTTATGTGGAAATACAATTTCTTTTTTTCTTAAGATTATTTGGACCCATCTGCGACGTGTCTTTTTCTCATTCGTCACTTTGCCACCTCATTCGCGTGTGACTAACACGCACTTTATTGTTTTGACTGGCAGTAAGTGAGGTATTTAATAGGTACACTTTCAAATAAGTTGGAGTGTTCAATAGGTACTGGCCTTAGTTGAAATGTCAAAATGAAAACTGGAGCCAAGTTTAAAGGGCCGCACAGGTATTTGGCCTAATTTAATGGTATTCCGGCGCCTATTGTCTTTTGGTGCTTTTTCAAGTCATCTCTAACTGCAGCTAGACATGAAACTGAACTTATAAAACAAAATATATGTAGGATAACTTGAACAAATCTTATTTGTGTTTTGACGTACAAATCAGTTGAAGCAGTCCATTTTAAAACTCAAATATTGCATTAAGAAACATTAAAAGAAACAATATCAATGAGGAAAACACCAACATCTAGTTGATGGTAAACATGAAAGCAAAGGCAGCTGAATTCCAACCTTATCACGAGAAATTCGCACGATTAATTTGTCATAAATTGTGGGGGGAAATGGTCCAAAAAGATAATTTTCCTTTTAATATTAGCTAAAACCCCTAAAAGGGCATAAGAAAAGGTATCCATTCAAGATCCGACATCTTTTTTACAAAAACAAAAATTAAAGTATTAAAAAAGAACCAACCAAATGTTGATTAATATCATGAAAAGAGACAGCTTAGTAAATATTACGGCAAAGGGCCAAATATACCCCTCTACTTTCGAAAATGGTCTAAGAATACCCCTCGTTATACTATTGGGTTATATATAACCCTGCAGTCATACTTTGGGTTCAAATATATTCCTCATTTAAACGGAGGGACACGTGTTATCGTCTTGTTTCTCAATTCTAAATATCTCCTAATTAATTAAAAAGAGTCATTACCCATATCCGAAAATTAATTTTTTTTTTGTAAAAACTGGAAACAACTAATTGTTTTTTACAAATAACTGAAAAAAATGAAAATATTGTTTTTCTAGTATTTACAAAAAACAATGCTTTAAAAAAACTGAAAAATATTTTCTAAAATAATATTTTTATAAAAACTGGAAAAAAGCTGAAAATCAATTTTCTAAAGCAATTAAAAACTGGCAAAAAATGAAAATATTTGAATTTTTATAGTTTTTACAAAATCATTGCTTTACAAAATTGCTTTTTAGTTTTTTTTTTCAGTTTTTACAAAAATATTATTTTAGAAAACATTTTTCAGCTTTTTTAAAAGCAGTTGTTTTTGTAAAAACTAGAAAAAAAATATTTTTGTTTTTATCAGTTTTTAGTAAAAACGAAATTTAGTTTTTTCCAGTTTTTACAAAAACTATTGCTTTAGAAAATTAATTTTCAGCTTTTGTTTTTCAATTTTTACAAAACTATTGTTTTAGAAAATATTTTTCTGTTTTTTTAAAGCAGTGTTTTTTGTAAAAACTGGAAAAAAAATATATTTTCATTTTTTCAGTTTTTAGTAAAACAATATTTAGTTTTTCCCAGTTTTTACAAAAAAAACAATTATTTTTCGGGTAAGGGTAATGAGTCTTTTTAATTAATTATGAGATATTTGGAATTGACCAACAGGACGATGACACGTGTCCCTCCATTTAAATGAGGGGTATATTTGAACCCAAAGTATGACTGCAGGGGTATATATAAATCAATAGTATTACGAGGGGTATTTTTAGACTATTTTCGAAAGTAGATGGTTATATTTGGCCCTTTGGCGGCAAATATTAACCATACACATGTACCCATATATCTTGTCCAACTCCAAGAATAGGCCAGACAAAAGGTTATAATCAACGGCAAAGGGCCAAATATACTCCTCTACTTTCAAAAATGGTCTAAGAATACTCCTCGTTATACTATTGGGTTATATGTACCCATGCAATCATACTTTGGGTTCAAATATACTCCTCATTTAAACGGAGGGACACGTGTCATCGTCCTGTTGGTAAATTTTAAATATCTCCTAATTAATTAAAAAGAGTCATTACCCATAACCGAAAAATAATATTGTTTTTTGTAAAAACTTGAAAAAACTAATTTCTCTTTACAAAAAACTAAACAAAAATGAAAATATTGTTTTTCTAGTTTTTACAAAAAATAATGCTTTTAAAAAAACTGAAAAATATTTTCTAAAACAATATTTTTATAAAAATTGGAAAAAAGCTGAAAATCAATTTTCTAAAGCAATTAAAAACTGGAAAAAATTGAAATATTTTTAACTAAAAACTGAAAAAAATGAAAATATTTGAATTTTTATAGTGTTTACAAAAACATTGCATTAAAAAATTGCTTTTTAGTTTTTATTTTTCAGTTTTTACAAAAGTATTGTTTTAGAAGATATTTTTCAGCTTTTGTAAAAGCAGTTGTTTTTGTAAAAGCTGGAAAAAAATTATTTTTGTTTTTATCAATTTTTAGTAAAAACAAAATTCAGTTTTTTCCAGTTTTTACAAAAAATATTACTTTAAAAAATTGATTTTAAGCTTTTGATTTTCAATTTTTACAAAAGTATTATTTTAGAAACTATTGTTCAGTTTTTTTAAAGCAGTACAAAAAACTGAAATGGTTTTTAAATAATATTTTTAAAGCAATGAATAATATTTTCTAAAACAATATTTTTATAAAAACTGGAAAAAAAGATGAAAATCAATTTTCTAAAGCAATTAAAAACTGAATAGTTTTTAAAAAAAAACTGAAAAAAAATAAATATTTGTTTTTTCATTTTTTACAAAAATATTACTTTAGATAATTGCTTTTTAGTTTTTTTTTTCCGTTTTTACAAAAATATTGTTTTAGAAAATATTTTTCAGATTGTTTTAAAGCAGTTTGTTTTTGTAAAAACTGAAAAAACAATTTTTTCATTTTTTTGTGTTTTTAGTAAAAAGAAAATTCAGTTTTATTCAGTTTTTACAAAAAATATTGCTTTAGAAAATTGATTTTCAGCTTTTGTTTTTCATTTTTTACAAAAATATTATTTTAGAATATAGTTTTCAATTTTTTAAAGCAGTTGTTTTTTTGTAAAAATTTGGAAAAAAATAAAAAAATTATTTAGTTTTTTCCAGTTTTTACGAAAACAAAATTATTTTTCGGGTATGGGTAATGGGTCTTTTTAATTAATTAGGAGATATTTATAATTGACCAACATGACGATGACACGTGTCCCTCTGTTTAAACGAGGGGTATATTTGAACCCAATTATGACTGCAGGGGTATATATAACCCAATAGTATAACGAGAGTTATTCTTAGACCATTTTCGAAAGTAAATGGGTATATTTGGCCCTTTTCCCGTATAATCAATTTATATTTTATGGATATGTTTGTTTGTGTTGTGTATTACTTGATTAGTTGACAAGCAAAGCTTCAAGACATTATGCATTTGTATTTTACGCAAATTGTTAAATTTGTTATAAAATAAAGACTGTAAAGTAAATAAATCAAAGACAAGTATAGAGGGAGATTCATATTTTTATTCAACTTCAAATTCATGTTCATAATGAACTGAAAACTACTCTATTTATGGAAGAAAGGAAATCAGCTGCGAGGCTTTTCAGGAAGCAGCTGCAAGGCTTTTCTTTAGCTGCTTGTAACCTGCCTGTTTAATAAGAAGTTGATGCAAATTATTTCATTGAGTTGCTTGCAACCTGCCTGCAACAGCTGCTTGTAGATAAACTTCAACAGAATACTAAATGGATAATCTTCTTCAGGAAGATTATCTATAGCGGCGTAATGAATGAACATCCACAATAAAATATTTTCATAACACTCCCCCTTGGATGTTCATTAAAATATAATGTGCCTCGTTAAAACCTTACTAGGAAATATCCAGTAAAACAAAATCCTAGTAAAGGAAAAAGAGTATACATATTTAGTAATACGCATAACTAGTTGTCTCATTAAAAACCTTATAAGGAAAACCATGTGGAAAACATCTTAGTAAGGGAAAATGAGTACAACGCATATTTCACTCCCTCTGATGAAAACCTTGTTCCAAATATTTGAGTCTCCGCATTCCAATCTTGTATACCATCTTCTCAAAAGTTGAAGTTGGCAAAGTGAACAAATCTGCTGGATTGTCACTTGAACGGATTTATTGCATATCGATGTCACCATTTTTCTGAAGATCGTATGTGTAGAATAATTTTGGTGAAATGTGCTTCGTTCTATCTCCTTTTATAAATCCTCCTTTCAATTGGGCTATGCATGGAGCAGTCTTCGTATAAAATGTGGGTCTTTTCTCACATTTCAAACTACATTTTTCTTGAATAAAATGAATTATTGATCTCAACCATACGTATTCCCTACTTGCTTCATGAATAGCTATTATCTCAGCATGATTTGAAGAAGCAGCAACAATAGATTACTTTGCGGAGCACCATGATATGACAGTACCTCCATATATAAATACGTACCCGGTTTGAGATCGAGCTTTATGTGGATCAGATAAATAACCTGCATTTGCATAACCAATATGATCTGCACCACCTTTGTTAGCATTAACAAGATACATAAGTGTATAAATTACACTGAGATAGAGTATTTCAGGACCAAGTAGTTCCTCATCCTCTTCTGGAGGTCAGAACGGATCCTTATTCACTTCAAGTGATCGAACACCCATTTGGTGTACTTAATGGGTACGCTTTGTCTATGTAAAAGCGTTTTAAGACCTTTTCTATATAGACAGATTGATGAATAAAGATCTCGTCTCCTAAATATTAAATTTGTAGACCAAGACAAAGTTTTGTCTTTCCAAGATCTTTCATCTCAAATTATTTCTTAAGATATTCAATTGCCTTTTGGAGCTCTTCTGGAGTTCCAACAAGATTTATGTCATCAATATAAACAGCAAGTATAACAAATTCTTATGCCATTTTCTTTATAAAAATACATGGACAAATAACATCATATATGTAACCTTCTTTCAACAAATACTCACTAAGGCGATTATACCACATGCGCCCAGATTGATTTAAACCGTGCAAAGATCTTTGTACTCTGATTGAATGCATTTCACGATGCTTTGAACTATTCAGGCATTTTAAATCCTTCAGGGAACTTCATATAGATTTAATCAATTGAGTCATATAGGTTATGACTTGCATTTAGATGGCATAAAATCTTCAAGTGTCTGTACTACAGGTCTGATCTTCACAATCTTTTATAATATTGTGAACTATATTGTATCAAATAGATCGTCGACGATCGTTTTGTATCGGTTCCTAAGTGATATAACTTGTTGAGATCTCATCACTTTCTTTATATTCAGGTACCTGAACTTCTTCTGGAGTTTCATGAAATGTTATGTCGTGGGCTCTTCCATAGCTTATTTTCTCCTTATTATGATCATTTTGATCGTTTGCTCCTATTATTATCAAGGATTGTTACCTTTGGACCGATTGGTCTACAACACTTCATGCGTATAGTAAACTCTATCCTTCATGGACTTTAATTTTAATAGGAGCATTTGCAGCTGAAATTGATATTTAATTTTGGATCAGCAAATGCTTCTGGCATTTGACTTGAATTATCTTCTAACCTAGGATCATATTAATGATAATTCGATTCATATAGCATATTTTTCAGCTGTTTTATTCTATCCCCCAAATGTTAGAAAAACTAACTCATATCCCCAATCTTCTTTGGAAAATATATCTTTGTGCATTGTGGTTGAGAAATTAATCATATATCACGCATCAAAAGTTATTAGATAGTAAAAATATTTAATTTTTTTTATTCTAAACCAATTGTGAGGGAAGGACTTATCATATTTTGTTGGTCTGATGCATACAAGTGTTGTTGTATGCAATTTAAAAAATCTTAGACCAATACATGAGGCTTTGTTCTCATAAGCAATAGTTTATCCATTAATAGGAGCTATTCAATGCTAAACTAGTTTGGATATAAACCAACATCATCAAGATGAACTATCTTGATTTCATAATCTGAAAATTATGCTCTTAATTGAGAAAGACAATTTCAAATGCCAAACTGCAATTTGTCAATAAACATACATGTAACCATCTTATATATGCATCTATAAGTGATTCACATGATAGGTGAATGAGCCCATATTCACCTTTTATATATTCCAGAATTCGGGAATTTTAGTCCCAACTTTAGCTGGTATAATCAAGTTATTATGAGAACAAGCAACACAAGAGAATTTTTGAAGAATCTTCTAGTTCTTCAGTATATGCTTATCTGAATTCTCAAATAGCTCATTTAAAAATGGCAAATGGAAACTTCAAGTTTATCATGGCATGTGCTATCTCTAAGTAAACTTCTAGTTTACTATGGCATACACTTTTGCATTAGTAAATTTCTGATTTACTGTGGCTACTTTTATATCAGCGAATTTCTGATTTACTGTAGCTACTTTTGCCTCAGTAAAACTTCTGATTTACTGTGACTACTTTTGCATTAGTAAACTTCTAGTTTACTGTGAAATATAATATAGTACAAATTGAAGAATAATGAGGGTAACTTCTCACATACATATTATTTTACCCCCTATGATTGTGAAAACATGAAGATTTTCAATCTTCCAATCATTTGTGGTCTCAATATAATAGCCATTGTATCAATAAACTTCGGGTTTACTACAACATATATTTTGACCGTATCATATAATATGAATGACATATTATTTGTATATAAGCTCTTCGAGAGCATTCATTTATTATCCACAATCTAATATTTATTAGACACTACTGGAGTCATGTGTCTTCTAGACAAACTGTTAGCTCTTCAAGAGTTGTCGATACATTTTGTACTATCAAATATTGCTCAGACGCTTATGGTATCATGAGAGAAAATCATAATCAAATAAACTATATAAAATAATTGTTTAAGCACAAGAAAATACCTCTTCATAATATTTTCCCACTTCAGGAGGAAATTTCAATTGTGTTACTTCTCTAGGAGCAACTTTAAAATACGAAATATTGAGTATATATTTTCTCAATCATATTAACTCTTCTGGAGATGAATTGTAATATATTTACAACAAGAGCGCGTTCATATTTACGACTTTATTAATATTATCACATTCACTTCAGGGAATAGATTAATATTTATCAATAATTCTCATCCTTCAGGAAATCGAACATAATTATCTGAACGCGCATTAATCATATCAAATTGTGATGCTTCAACCTCTTTTAAAATATTTACTACTTC
>AWOL01S0054685.1:0-35399 GCA_000715115.1 Nicotiana otophora | reverse complement strand
GGGGGGGGGGGGGGCTCAATACAATAAACTCTCGGACCCTTGAACTCCCTGACCCCTCAGAAGATCCTTCAATAGCGAAGGCCCTATCCTGTTTCTGGGTAGCTACCAACTGTGTCAATAAATGCACCGCACTCCTCAAGTCCTGATCTGATGGAAGCGAAGGGGGAACTGGATGTGCGGTCTCCCTAAGGATCTCCTCAGGTGGTGGAGGATCTGGTAATTGTTGAGTAGGTATCTCTCCCTGGGCCTCAGATTGGGGCACATCTACTGGGGGTACCCTGCTAGTCCCCTCACCTACGGTTGTATCTCTCCTCTGGCTAGCCGTAGTCTTCCTAGTCACCGTCATCTATGCATGCGAACGCCAACACGTAAGTTTAACTCAAATTTCCTATAACTCAATTCTACAACACGATTTAGATTTGAAAGAAGGGTAATCAACTCCTAAATGCCCTGTAGTCCCCTGCTTATATAATGTGGTGCAACACTCATCTATAAACAAGACCATACTAGACACGACTTGTAGACTCCCTAGGACAGAACTGCTTTGATACCACTTTTCTCATGCCCCGAACTGGGGGGGGGGGGCGAGACCGGCACCTGGTGCCTCACCTATCCTTGCATACCAACTTGCGACTAAGGGACTCTGAACATGTAATGTCATACTTTGGCCATGGGCCACATTGCAAGAAAATTTGCGAAGCAAAATATAAAACTGAATGAAAACTAACGATGACTAAATATCAATATAACGTTGGGCCGGCAAGGCCGTCATAACTACTATAGCTGACAAGCCAACAAAATATACATATAGGGCCTACAAGCCGACATACTGCACTAAATGACAGGACATGTCCCCAAGCCTCTACTGATGGATGTACTGTAATCAGAACAAGGCCCTGACCTACCCATAACCTATATACATATATACACAAGATTTACAAAAAACATCTAGACCCGGCAACTTCGAAAGACGTGGAGCATACCGATAAAGATGAAGTCAGGTAACACCTACCGAAGAGGTCTACCCGTCTGTCTATCTGAAACTATACGCATTAAATGCAACGTCCCAAAAAAAAGGTACGTCAGTACGAAATAATGTACTGAGTAAGAAAGGCAATAAAATAATTGAAAGCTGCAACTGAACTGATAATATAATAACTGAAAGTAACTGGGAGTCGAAGATGATCTGGAGGTATACTTACCTACTGATGCTGACTCAACTCTCTCAATATAGTAAGTACAATAAATGTCCGGCCTTATAAGGCTCGATATATATATAACTGCTCTGCCATAGTAGGCTCTCACATAGGCGCTCGGCCAGACTAGGCTCTGTATCTCTACTAACTGGGCTCGTTCATAGGCGCTTGGCCACAGTAGGCTCGGTATATAACTTACCATCTGATGAGAGGTTGCCCAATAGGGGCCTTCACATCGATTATAGCACGATGATAATGAAAATACTGTACTACTGCATATATAGGCTCTCTACTGTCTTGACTAGAACAAGACAATACTCAATTGAATATGAAGTCCCGATAAGGAGAATATTGTAACTTACGAGACTAGGAAAATATACATAAATTCCGGAATATGAATTTCTCGTTTGTCTCGTCATCAAACTCATGAAATTATAGGATCATGCCAAAATGTAGGAAGGGCTTAGCCTTAACATACCTGGAGTAGGGAAACATCCATGTGATATTCTTGAGAAGGATTACATCGTACTCTCTTAGAATCGAAAAATCCCGTTGCTATTATATTATGGAGTGACTATCTTCCTTGACTTTGTATTCTGTATAACTCATTTGCCAAATGAATTTTGGTATTCATTCAAGATGGATTCTTGGTATTCATTCAAGACAAGTGTAGGGATAAGTATTATGCCTTCTCTTTCTATGTGTTTGCAAGGAGTGTCTTAGAAGATTATCTATGTGTCATCTTAATTAATTATCCAAAGTCAAGTCATATCCAATCCTCCTCTACTTGCTTCCACGTGGGGGGGCTTTGTCCCCACCTACAATTATCCACAAATCCTTAATTATATGGTTAAACAACCATTAAACAAATTAACCACGTAATTAAGAATTATCTCAAATTACTTAAAATACTACTTATTTTTAATACACCTTATACATCATACTATCATGGTAATATGGTACCTTGTATGGCACTAGTCCATAAATACGGGGTATTATAGCTTGGACCGTATTTTATCCCAAATTCCCAAACTTTGATGAACTCATTTTTTTCTATTTGCTTACCTTCTCTCCTTCACGAATTTACTCATCACGTATTTGAAATAGCATAATGCTTATAATTTCAAGAAAATCTCATTCCCGAACTTACGTCGTTTAACTTGCAATGGAACATTAACGTACGAAAATGTGAGACGTAACATAAGAGCTTACCCGATGACCTACTGGCTTGAATAGAGATGTGCTGAAGTATCCCATCTCCAGCCATATCCTTAGTGTGAAATAGATGGGGGTATCCTCCGTGAGCTGTACATCATCAATGGGCACCACTCAGGCAGGATCCCCAATGCACTTCCATAGCATAGATACGTGAAAAAATCGGATGGGCAAACTCCAATTTCGGGGGCAAATCTAAGCCATAAGCTACTCGGCCCACTCTCTGAATAATCCTATAAGGCCTAATATACCGTTGGCTAAGCTTGCCTTTCTTACCAAACATCATCATCATGCGCTTCATAGGTGACATATTTAAGAATACCTAGTCATCAACCCCAAACTCTAAGTCTTGTCGCCGCACGTCAGAAAATGACTTTTGATGATTCTGTGTTGTTAACAGTCGCTCCTGGATAATCTTTACTTTCATTATGGCATGCTGAACAAGTCTGGCCCATGTAACCTAGATTCTCAAACATCAAACCACCCTATAAGAAATCTGCACTTACACCCATACAAAGGCTCGTACGGATCCATATAGATATTGGAGTGGTAACTGTTATTATATCCAAATTCGATAAGAGGCAGATGTTTATCCCAACTTCTTTTAAAATCCAACATGCATGCTCGTAACATATCCTCGAGCGTCTGAATTATGCGCTCGGCTTGTCCATCAGTCTGTGGATGAAAAGTTGTGCTGAGATTCACCTGAGTCCCTAGACCTCTCTGAAATGACTTCTTAAAATGTGCTGTAAACTAGGCCTCACATTCAGATATAATAGATACTGGTACTCTGTGTAGCCGCACTATCACTTTAATATATAACTTCGCACAATCTTCGACTGTATATGTAGTTCTGACTGGTCGAAAATGGGTTGATTTCATGAGCTTATCGACTATCACCCATATAGAATTGAACTTACGATGAGAACGTGACGAACCCATGACAAAGTCCATGTATATCCCCTCCCGTTTCCATGTCGGGATTCCAATAGTTTGCATTATCCCTCTGGGCTTCTGGTGCTCTACCTTCACCTGTTGGCAACTAGGACACTGGGCGACAAACTCAACAATGTTGTTCTTCATATTGTTCCACCAGTACATATCCTTAATGTCATGACACATCTTCGTCGACCCAGGATGAATGGAGTACCACGAATAATGTGCATGTGACATAATCCTGTCTCGTAGCCCTGTTACATCTGGGACACATAGACGACCCGTGTATTTGAGAACCCCATCTTCCTTTAGCTTTAATAGTGTCTTCCTCCGCTGCGTAACTCTCTCTCTTAACTCGACCAACTCTGGGTCCTTGTACTACCTTTCCTTGACTTTAGATATGAGAGATAACTTTGTAGTGTTTTGGAGTACGACTCCACCATCGTCAGATTCTACTAATCAAACCCCCAAAAAAGCCAATTGATGAATCTCTCTAGCTAATTCTCTTTTCTCAGCCTCTACATGTGTTAAGCTACCCATAGATTGGCGACTTAAGGCATCTGCTACAACATTAGCTTTCCCTGGATGGTAGAGAATGTTAACATCGTAACCTTTCAATAAATCTAGCCATCGACTCTGTCACAAATTCAATTCCTTTTTGTCGAAGATATATTGCAGGCATTTATGATCTATAAATATATCAACAGGAACACCATATAAATATTGCCGCCATATCTTAAATGCATGGACAACCGTAGCTAACTCGAGGTCGTGAGTCGGAAAATTCCTCTCATTCTTCCACAACTATGTTTAAGCATACACAATTATCTTCTTATGTTGCATCAGGAGAGATCCTAACCCAACACCTAAGGCATCACAATACACTGCATAACCCTATGGACCCTCTGGAAGTGTTAGAACTGGCGCTGAGGTCAACCTATTCGTAAGCTCTTGGAAACTCCGCTTGCAAGCCTATGTCCACTGAAACTTAGTTGCTTTCTGAGTCAGCTTCATCAATGGTGCTGAAAAGGAAGAAACACCTTCTACGAATCTCCGGTAGTAGCTTGCTAAGCCTAGAAAGCTACGAACCTCTGTCGGAGTGGTAGGTCTGGGCTAGGATTTCACGGCCTTAATCTTCCGAGTGTCTACCTTTATACCTTCATCGGATACAATATGCCCCAAGAATGCTATAGACTTCAACCAAAACTCACATTTAAAAAACTTAGCATACAACTTACGATCACTAAGGGTTTGGATTACCGCTCATAGGTGGTCTACATACGCCTCCTCTGAACGTGAATAAACCAGAAAATCATCAATAAATACTATCATTAACAGATCTAAAAATGGCCCGAATACGCTATTCATCACGTCCATAAATACGACGGGTGCATTTGTCAACCCGAAGGACATGACAAAGAACTCAAAGTGTCCATATCGGGTCCTGAAGGCTTTCTTCGGAATATCTTTCTCCCGAACTCTGACCTGGTAGTACCCCGACCTCAAGTCTATCTTTGAAAAGCATCTAGTCCCCCTACAACCGATCAAACAAGTCATCGATCATTGGAAGTGAATATTTATTCTGAATAGTTACCTTGTTCTGCTGCAAAAAATCGATACACATCCTCAACAAGTCGTCTTTCTTCCGCACAAATAGTAGCGGTACACCCCAAGGTAAGGCACTAGGTCTGAGGAAACCTTTCTCCAACAAATCTTTTAACTGCTCCTTCAACTCCTTCAATTCGGCAGGTGTCATTCTATATGGAGGGATGTAAATCGGTTGAGTTCCCGGAAGCAAATCGATGCTAAAATCAAACTCTAGCTCTAGAAAACTACTTGGAAGCTCATTTAGAAACACATGTACGTGCTCCCCGACTACTAGAATAGATTGAAGTGTAGGTATCTTCGCATCTGCATCTCTAACTTGCAAAATATGATAAATTCACCATTTTACGATCATTTTCCTCGCCTTCAGATAGGAAATAAACCTACCTCTGGGTGTCGCTATATTACCTACCCATTCAAAAACTAGCTTACCGAGAAAATGGTATCTAGCTTCCTTATCTCGGCAATCAACTGTGGCATAATAAGCTGACAACCAGTCCATGCCTATGATAGCATCAAAATGCATCATATCTAGCTCAACTAGATCGATTGAGATCTAACGACTACAAATTGTCACCGTACAACCTCGGTAAATCTGTGTAGCAATAATCAGGTCTCCGACCGGTGTAGATACCACAATAGGATCACTTAGTATTTCGGGTACTATACAAAACTTCCCCACGACAAATGGGGTAATATACGATAAAGTAGATCCTGGATCTATCAAGGCATAAGCATCGTGAGAGCAAATGGTCAATATACCTATCACAACGTTTGTTGAAGACTCCGCGTCCTGTCGACCCGCTAAAGCACAGATACAGTTCTGATTACCACCTGAACTGGAACCTCTACCTCTGCCTCGACCTCTAGTAGCTGAAGACTGAGACTCACGCCCTAAAGGATGCAAAAACATAGATGATCCTGTTATTAAACTCGTTGGTTGTGCCACACCCCAAGAATCTCTATTTGGGCAATCTCGCAACATATTCCCTGGACTCCCATATGTATAACAAGCGTCGTAACCTGCTCAGCATTGGCCCATGTGTCCCCTACCACATATGTCACACTAAGGAAAAATTGACCATGTCTGCCCTGAACCTCGCTGTCGCTGCAAATCCGACGCCTGTGAGCTCTCACCTGGTCCTAACTGAGCATAACGGTCATACTTGTAACCATGTAATTGAGGTGGTGGAGGCCTAGGTGGCCGTACAAAGTACCGGGGCTTATAACTACCCTAAGACTACTCTTGAGACCTGGCAAATCTCATCCTCTTATGCTGCCCTTGCTCACTCCTCTTTGTACCCTGCTGCTGACGCCTGCCCCTTTCTATATTCTGGGCGAATGTCTTAATCCGAGAGATATCCATACTATCCTGCAATGCAAAGGTGGAACATGCCTCGGTCAACTCTGGAGCCAACATTGCTATAAACATATGGATCATATCGTGCATAGTAGCAGCTATGTATGGAGCATATCTGGCCAATAAGTCAAAATAGAGACTATACTCTCGAATGCTCATATTGCCCTGCTTGAGGGCTAGAAAGTGATCGACACAATCCTGTCGGATCTCCCGCGGTAAGTACTAGTCAAGGAAGGCATCTGAAAAGTTCTGCCAAATAGCTGGAGGTGCATAACGTCCCCTGGACCTCTCCTACCCCTCGTACCAAAGGACGACTATATCTTGGAGTCGAAAAGCTTCCAGCTCAACTGCCTCTTTCTCCATGGCATGCATAACCCGAAAGATCCTGTGAAGCTAATCTATTAAATCATGGGGGTTCTTCCTTTGATCTGTCCCCGTGAACTATGGCAGACTCAAAGCAATAAACTATCGGACCCTTGAACTCCTAGACTCCTCATAAGACCTTACACTAGCTAATGCCCCAGCCTGTTGCTGGGTAGCTACCAATTGTATCACCAAATGCACCGCACTCCTCAAGTCTTGATCTGATGGAAGTGGAGGGGGAACTTGATCTGCGGTATCTCTAGGAATCTCATCAGGTGGTGGAGGAGCCGGTAATGGCTAAGTAGGGGTCTCGCCATGGGCCTCAGATTAGTCCCCATACTGGGGGTACCCTGCTGGTCCCCTCACCCGCTACTGTATCTCTCCTCTGACTAGCCGTAGTGTTCCTAGTCACCGTCATCTCTGTATGCAAACACTAATACATAGGTTTAACTCAATTTCCCAATAACTCACTTCTACAACACGATTTAGATTTTAAAGAAGGGTAACCAACTCCTAAATTCCCTGTAGTTCCATGCTTATATAATGTGGTGCACAACACATCTATAAATAAGACTCTACTAGACACAGCTTGTAGACCCCCTAGGACAAAACTGCTCTAATACCAAGTTAGTCATACCTCGAACCTGGGGGGCGAGACTGGCACCCAGTGCCTCACTTAACCTAGCGTACCAACTTGCGACTGAGGGACTCCGAACATACAATGTCATACTTTAGCCATAGGGCCAATATGCAAGACAGTTTGCTAAACCAAATATAAAACTAAACAAAAATTAGCTTTGACTGAACATAATATAAAGCTAGGCTGAAAAGGCCGTCATAGCTACTAAAACTGACAAACCAACAAAAATATACATACAAGGCCAACAAGCCCAACATACTGCACTAATTGACAGGATATGTCTACAAGCCTCTACTCATGGATGTACTGTGGTCGAAACAGGAACCCCGACCTACCCATAATATATACACAATATGTATTCAAAACCCTAGACCCGACAACTCCGAAGGACGTGGAGCTTACCGATCAAGCTGAACACGGACAACACCTATGGATGAGGTTTACGAGTCTATCTATCTAAACTTGCATGCATGAAATGCAGCGCCCCAAGGAAATGGACGTTAGTACGAAATAATGTACCAAATATGTAAGGCAATAGGATAACTGAAAACTAAAACTAAACAGATAATATAATAACTGAAAGTAATTGGGAGTCAAAGATGATATGGAGATATACTTACGTGCTGATATTGACTCAACTCTCTCAATATAGTAAGTAAAATAGTTGTCCGGCCCTATAAGGTTCAAAATCTGTAACTACTCGATCGTAGTAGGATTGCTCATAGGCACTCAGCCTTACAAGGCTAGGTATCTCGGACATTCTGGGCTCGCTCATAGGTGTTCGGTCACAATAGGCTCAGTATATAACTTACTATTTGATAAGAGGTTGCCTAATAGGGGCCTGTCCACCGACTTAGCTCGATGGTGGTAAACATACTGTAATACTGTGTGTGTATATATATATATATATATATATATATATATATAAACTCTCTTCTCTCTTGACTGGAATGATATAATACTTAAGTGAATATAAAGTCCCGATAAGAGAGAATACTGTAACTTATGAGACTAGGATAATGTATATAAATTCAGGAGTACAAACTTCTCTTTCTGTCTAGTTATCACACGCATATAGTTAGGAGATCATGCCAAAATAAAGGAAGAGTTTATCCTTAACATACCTTATCACAATCTTTCCAACAACTATGGTGAACTCGTCTCTTCGCACCTTAATCTACAACATCAATAATAATACTATCATTAAGTTACGAAAGGTACAACTATCGCCTAACGAACGAAAGGCTTATTTTATATTTAAACGGGCAGTATCTCCCCTATAATCTTTACTTCCTCCAAACTCAAGATAACACCAACAACATAGGAACACAACAATAACCACATATATACATTATTTTCCAACCTTATATACACCACAAAATACTACAAAACAACCCAACACACCCCAATCACTTCATACACAAAACGACCTCCGTAGTAGTGTCAAACAGCCCGAAAATGTTATGACAAATGACCAACCCACCACCCTGCATTTATGTGGTGTATCTCCACAAACATTCTCCTCCAAAACTCCCTAAAACAGTAGCAAAACATGCATTCCAACAGCAACACAAAACAACCCACAAAACAGCCCACAAAGCAGTCCACTACAAGTGGAATAACTCGAACTCACGGCTTCCGATCACCTCCCGTGAGTTCTTACAATTATAGAATTACTTCCCGTACATTTCCAGAAAAAACATGGATAAAAGAGAGAAGTAAACTTACCTTATTTATCCCTATCATGGTTCTTCAAACTCTAGGTTTTCCCTCCAACTAGAACTTGAAAAGGAGATAAAATCAACTAGGGTTTGTGTGCAATGTTTGAGAGGATTTTTACAGGGGTTTATGTCTGGTTATTGTGCTATATAATGAGTGTTATATTTCATGAGATAAGACCTTAAATTGGCTATTTTTCCTACCCCAAATATCCCTTTTTTGGGCATATTTAATCCTCTCATTTAAGAAAGTAGGTGACACACCTACTTGTCATCTAGCAGTCTGCGCAGTCTCGCAAAAAAACACATATATCTCTCCACTCAAATGTCATATTGACAAATGGTTTAATGAGTTAGAAAATAGACTCATAGATCTTGAATTGTATTGGTGGAACACCCCGTAACTCTAAGTATAGTGGGAGAAAATCGCAGTTACATTTGACCCAAAATTCTGTAGAACTTATGAACGTAACATGTGATGCCTTTTATCGACTTTTGTTCTACAACTCGCTTGACTTCAAAAATTAACACATGACCATCATAAAACTAAAATAAATCATAACATAACCCTTTTATTGACTTGTTAATATCCCTAGTCTCACCCAAACGTACGGGTCATAACATTCTCAACTTGTCGACATTCGACAAACCATTATTTTATTCAATTCCTTTAGCTTATGAATCTTTCAACTCTCTTTGTACCTGTTGTTCATGATCTTCAATATTTATAACCTCAGAGGTAACATGATAACTTACTTTATATACTTTTAAAGATGATCTCATTTTGGTCTTACATTAGTTTGCTTATGACTCACTTTTACGTACGAAAATATGGGGTGTAACACTGTCACCACTTGTCTTTTCCTTTACTTGACTAATATATCTGTCTATCACATTATTCTGAAAACTTAAACAAAATATTCTTTCACTTTTAGCTCCCCTTTCTTCATCCCATTGGCTCTTCGGTTCACCTAACATTCTCCTTTCCTAGGGGTGTGAGTAGTACTAAGGTAAATATTTATCCCTTCTAAGATTCCACTGTCTATCTTCTGAAATTTTTGAACATTCTAATATTCATATCTGATTGTACTATTCTAGAGTGCACCATCTGGGTATCTCACAATGAGATCTATTACCATGTTTTCACTATCCTTCAGAAATGTTAGCTAATGAAAACAATCCATCTACCATTTTGGGTAACTCTAACCCCAGCTGGATCCAGATATTCCATCCTTCTCTTAAACAATATATGTTAGCTCCCATATGGCATAATTGCGATGGGTGTGGTCAATTGTATATATCTCTGTTACTGTTGAAAGTAACTCAAAATGTTTATATTTCTCTGCGTGAATTATAAATACTGATAATCTTTACTAATTGGGTACCTCGTACCCTTCTTTACCTTGCTTCTTCTACTTGTATCTACCTTCTAATTCTCTTGTTGCTTTAAACCATATGGGTGGATAGATATTCATGCCTTGGGGCTCCTTATCAATAGGCTTACACGTCTTAGTACACACATGATCTCCTACAGACCTCATATTTACTCATTATAAGCTTGATGCAAAATCAAGTTCCTCTGACTCAACTCTTCTACAACCACATTCAATCTCTTACCAACCATCTTCTTTCTAGATGTAGGTTTCATTGTATTATGATTAAACTAGAATTTTGAGTTTGAATTCTTACAACTTAGCTTTACCACACGATCTAGAGGAAGAAGAAAGAGTAACAGTCATAAATGCCCTGTAGCCTCCTACTTATAAGTGTGGTTCACAGCACACCCATAAACAAGACTCTACTAGACATGGCTTGTAAACTCTCTAGGACAGAACTTCTCAAATACAACTTTTGTCACGACTCAAACGGAGGGCCACGACGGGCACCCGATGCTTTACTCAACCAAGTATCAACATAACGTATCTTTCTTATCACACCATCATGGGTAAATGTGCCAGAGAGGGCATCATGATATAACCAGAATAAAACATAGGACGACCCAACATGATATAGAAACTTATACATGTGACATACGGGCCTATAAGGCCGACATGATCATTTATACACTCAAAACATAGGCCGACAAGGCCATAAAAGTATCCATATACATGACATCTGTCTACAAGCCTCTAAGAGTACGTAAACGTCATAAAGGTCGGGACAGGGTCCCACCATACCAATCAATACATGTCCAAATCATACTGACCAAATAGGCAACTCCAGAGCAAGTGGAGTGCACCAACACCTTTCGTTGAGCTCATAGCCTACTAGAAGGAATGTCAACCTGTCTATCAGGACCTTCGGGCATGAAACGTAGTGTCCCCAAGCAGAAGGAACATTAGTACAAATACAGTACCGAGTATGTAATACATGAAAGAAGTATATAAAAGACATGAATGAAATATGGAGTAAAGAACTCAACATGTAAGTCTGAATAGCTCTGTAAATCATGAAACATTTATAATGTCATGCATATGCATATAAATATCATATCATGCATAGATATATGTGTATATTACATCATCAAGACTCTGAAGGCATCCCATTATATACCAGCTGATCGGGTGGCGGTGCATATATAACACCATAACCTTTCCCCATACCCCATATACATATAATATATGCGTATATAATGCCAGCTGGTCATGGGTCAATGTACATGTATAAATAAATGCAATTCATAAGATATAAGTCAATAAGATCTCTCTGGATGTCATAAGATCATTATGCCTTCGGTCAATATCATGAAATAATCTTTATCAACTTATGTATTATAAGTGACCCTTGAACATGAAATATAATAATAGTATACATGAGGAATCAAGAATATAGGTATCCCTATTACTTCTATGAATATAGTCATTTGTAAAAATTGTGCATTTGCTCGTTTTGTTTGTATTATATGGATCATCCCAAAAGGAAAGAAGGGATATCCTTAACATACCTTGAGCCATTTGAGTCCTTTATACCTTCCAAGAAACTTTTCAAACAAATCAACTCAATCTACCATAGCATAAAGAGATTCAAAATTATTGCTGGGTAAAGGCTAAGTCCGCAACTTAAGCTAGTAGCTTGTTTACGTAAATTCGATAGCATCTCCCCTGTAACAAGGGCCCATTCCAATACCATATACCAACAGCAACAATCAAAACAATCCAGCAACATATAAGTATCAATAACAAGACACCATATAATAGCAACAAGTCACAACTACTTCACAATGAGCGGCAAGCTCCGATTGGAATCCGTATACCCCATATCACCCCTTATAGACTTCTTACTTTAACTTAACAGTATCATTAACATGATAATGATTTCACTCATCAATGATTCCAGCCTTATACCATATATTTATAATAAAGAAAACAATCCACAACTCCAACTATCATCAATTAGCAACTTTATTCACTAGTTCATGTATAGTCATCCTTTTAACTTAATCAACATCAAGATAACCTTAAGCATATCCAAGAACACAATATGCCTACCCCTATAGTAGCTTCAAGTCCAAATCCAAGTTATATGTAGCTTATAACAGCCCCCAATGGCAATACAACACCGTAGAAATGACTTAAGCAAATCTTCACTTCCAATCTAAAGTTTCATATGTTCCTTTCATCAATTCACTTTATAAACATATACACATGCATAAGAACATGAACCATATCATAATAAAGTTATTTTCTCCAATTTTCAGCCATAACAACATATATATATTGTAATCTTTCGCTCCAACACCACAACCAACATGTAATTAACCTTAAACACAATCAAATGAATTCTAAACATACCTTAGGTAGTAGATACAATTTGAATCCTAAGCTTAACTTAGCTCACCATTATCCTTATTAACATCACAACACCATAGAGGGGATATTCTTCACCTTTGGATAACATTAATGTTGGATTATGGAGTATTTGTTTTAGTATTTGTTTGGAGCCTTGGGGGAACTGTTTGGGAGGTTTTGTATAGTTTGAGGATGGAAAGAGGTCGAAAAATCAACAAATATCGTCCCAAAAATGAGGTAGGAATAGGTGAAGGTCGTCCACCGACCAAGTGGGTCCCATAGGGGATGCCTGCGTAGTCTTACAAAAAATGTGAATATCTCTCCACTCGGATGTCGTATTGACAAATGGTTTAATGTGTTGGAAACTAAACTCACCGATCTTCAATTTGGTAGGTTGATCATCGAGTAAATCTAAGTATATTGGGAGAAAAGATCAGCTACATTTGACCTAATTTTTAGCATATTTAAATGTAACTTGTGATGCCCTTTGCCAACTTTTGTTCCACAATTCGCTTGACTTCAAAACATAACACATGACTATCATACGACTAAAATAGCTGATAACATAAACTCTTTATAATGTTAATCACCCTAGTCTCACCCCAAAAGTACATGTTATAACATTCCAACTTGTCCACATTCGACAAAACTTATTTTCTTCAATTTGTATAGCTTATTAGACTTTCAACCCTCTTGGTACTTGTTATCCATGATCTTTATGATTTGTAACTTACAAGGTAACATGATTAACATACTTTATGTACTTTCAAAGACGATCTCATTTATGAGCTTACATCAATTGACTTACGATGTACTTTTACGTACGAAAGCATGTGGTGTAACACCCGTCATACGCAGCAATATCGGCTCCAAGATCTGTATGCAAGGTGCAGGGGATTAGTATGAGTATAACTGACCCCATGTACTCAATAAGTATTCTTCGGCGAGGTAAAAGAAGCAAGAATTATAAATGATACTCACTAACACTTGTATAGTTTAAAATTTCAACAAGTATAGAACAGATATATGATCAAATCAGGAAAACTCAGGTTAATCCATCTTGATGCTCACAATTCATTTTTTAAAGTGTCTGGCTCAGTCAACAATCCTGCATAAAAAGAAGATATGCAAATAAATAAGGTTAACAGTCATGAAATTTCAAGTAAAAATGAAATGCAATGACCAAATATCAGCTCGTTGCTGCACGGAACCAGATCCAAATAACAGTAACCAGCTCTCCCAGAGCTAACATCAACCGGTAAACCGTCGGTTTCTCACAATCCACATGTACACCATTAAGTGAGAAACATTAGAGGGTGACCCTAGGGGGATGGATCTGTATCCACACGCTGCACCAACAACTCACGTGCTGCACGGATAACTCACGTGCTAATAATATCAATAGCACAAACAATTCACATGTTGCACAGACAACTCATGTTCTATAATATCAATATCTGAATCCGCACGAACAACTCACGTGCTGCACGGACAACTCACGTGCTAATATCATAATCTGCAGGAATAGTCACATACACAATATCATAATCCACATGGCTTGGTCAAAGGCATAATAATACAATCCGCCCAGTGTAGTCACAGGCATAACAACACAATCTGCCCGACATTGTCACAAACATAATAAAACAATCCGCCCCGCGTGCTCACATGCATCCTGTCCAAATCTTATCACAGAGAACAAAGTATACAAGAACACATTTTTATGATGAATAAATATCATATTTCATGCTCCTGGGCTGGTAAAATAACATGCTAAAGTGTAGGCATGTGAAAGGTGTGCTATTATAGCTCAAATCGGAGATTGCATCACAAAATTAGTAATTACCAAGTTTATTCAGGGAATTAGCCTCTTTGTAACCTCAAACATGGCTCAAATAATTCACAATAATGTTACAAATATGAGACCATCATAGATTGTAACTTAACATTCAATTCTAGGCATATCATAGCCTAAGCACTACCTCGAGCATGGATAAAGACCCCGGTGCTCGCACATGGGCTCAAACCCCACACATATGCCCACCAGAGCCCGTAGCTATCACAAAATATTGAGGCAACTAGTGCCTCTACCAAGTTTAGATAAGATACTTACCTCAAACAAGCCAAAATAAATACCGAGGAAGCGAAACAACACTCTAGAAATACCATCCTGCGCGTATCAATCTCTGAACGGTTCAAAACTAGCCAAAAGCAACTCAAAAATATCAAATAATGCTCATCAAAACCAACTCAATCGATGAAGGTCGAATCATTAATCAAATACTCCAAGTCAACTAAAAAGTCGAACCCGGTCCACACCTTGGAACCCTACAAAACTTACAAATTTTGATAACCCATTCAATTACGAGTCCAACCATATTAATTTCACTCAAATCTGACTCTGAATACATGTTCAAAACTCAAATATTCACTTTACGAAAGTTTAGACAACCCCCCCCCCCCCCAGTTTCTCTTTTGATATCATTAATAAAATGCCAAAATCGAGGATATTACCCTTCGCGATCGCGAAGCACAATAAGTCACAACTCCAAAATTACTCTACCCGTTCTCGACACCTACCACACTAACGCAATGCACTGCTGAGACAACCCTACAGGTACGCGGCCTGGAACCTCAAAAACAAGAAGAAAAAAGTCACCCAGCCCCAGGTTTGTCCTATGCGATCCCGACTACATCTTTGCGATCGCGAAAAGCAACTAAAAAATCAGAAAACTGCAGAAACTTTCAGCTCTTTCAACTTCTAAAATGGCCTAAAATTAATCTGTAACATGCCCGAGCCCCTCGAGGTCTCGTCCAAACATGCTAACAAGTTCCAAAACATAACACGGACCAACTTGAAGCCTCAAATAACACATAACAACATCAAGACACAAATCGTATCAGCTGGGACAGCGCATTTGCAATGCGAGAGGTCGTAATTGCTACATTTCCTTGGCAGACAGGGTTTGTCTTTGTGATCCCTAGGTCGCATTTGAGGATGCGACATGTGCAACTGGTTGTATGTTGTGTATTTCAGGAGATAGTCTCGTTTTATCACATTTGGAGCCCTAAACTCAGTGGGAGACGATTGTTCGAGGAGATTTTCACACATAGCTATTTTGTTTTTTAGCAAATAGACTACTAGGTTATTCACCTAGTAGCTTTATATATATAATAAGTCCCAAATCGGGTCAAAGTTACAATGTTCAAGTGCAACAAAAAAACATAATACAAATAGAAAGGCAATATCTATTGCTACCAAATACAATGTAGCAGTAGCATGTAAATAACAGAAAATGTACAAAGCTAGTAATTTGAAACATCCAATTGTTGCTGACGATAATGAATTTACACACCAATTGCAACCAATTTGTTGTAGCACCTACAAAGCTCTCACCAGGCGCCATCTGTTGCAATCCCAGAGGAATAAGTATGTATAATTCACAAGTCGTCAAGTAATTCAATTTGGACATTTTGATTTTTGGTCTAAAGAGTTCTAGTAGTAGAATCTTCAGAAGTTGGTTTGCCAACACAGTGCATTGTGCGAACCTATTTTGAAAAAAAGTGTTTTGTTAGAAGATCCCAGTTGAGCATCAGAAGAATAGAAGATTGGCAATCTCTTAAGTAGCCTGTAGTTTTGTTTTGATCCCAGTCGAGAAGTATTAATAGAACACATCCGCTTCTACACCAGATCCCAAAGGAGCAGCAGATCTTCTGCAATAGCAAAAACATCATAATTGGAGCATTCCATGCATGGCAACTGCAGTAGCAGTAGTTGCATCAGAAGCATTTGCTAACAGCAGTCTCACAGCATAGTTGCACCAGTAGCGTCTATGTTATGGCATTAGCAGAGGAGCAATTCAGCATCAGTAGCAGATTCAGATTCATGACAACTGCAGTTCAGTAGTAGCATTATACATCAGTAGGATATTAGAACATATAGTTGCTAGTCGAGCATCTGAATTTTATCACAGCACACACATAGCTATTAGGTATGTGATTTTGACTCAATTTTGATATTATACTTTTATTACTTATATATCTTAACATCAAAATCATGAAATTTGAAGGGATAGTTTTGGGGATTTTTGGCTATATTGTAAAAAAATGTATACTCATGATTTGAGAGTCGACTTGAATTCGGTTTTGAAAACTAATCATATATGTGGACTCGTGGGGTTATGAGGAGTCGAGATCTACCCCTTGACTCATGTTTTGACCGGACGAGCCAGAGGTTGACTTTTGTTAACTTCTTCAAAATTTGGTAAAGATTGCAACTTTGTTAATTAAAATTGATTTATTTTGCATTGTTTGATATTATTGAGTCAAGTTTTCGCTAGATTTGAGATGGATGGAGGTGAATTGTAAAGGAAAAGGCTCTTTTTAAGTATTGACTTGGTTTGTTTGAGGTAAGTATCTTGACTAGCTTTGGTTGAGGGTTTTTTCCTACTAATTGATATTGTTTGTTATATGTGGGGGTGATGTATATATGAGGTGACGAGCGAATATACATGTGCCATGTGTATTCAATCTTGGGGTAGATTCTAGCTTACTCTATGCCTTATTTGGTTGTATGTTTTCCTTGATTCCATCATTATTAAATTAATCGACTATGTGACTATTATAAACCATGCTAGAAAAATTTTGAGGCTATTGGTACCTTACGTTGAACATGATGAGAATATCTTGAGACTTATGCTATATTTGCCTCGGAGATAGATGCATGTGGGTTATGAACACACATCCAGACTTGTTCTTGTAATGTCTCTTGATTGTGATGTGTACACTCTATGATAGATATCTGATCCTTTGGATAACTACTTGAACTTGGTTGCTATACTTGATTTAACCATGGTCATGCTTTTTCCGCACTTTTATTGTTATCATGTCCTTGTACGCTTTATTGATGAGTTATGAGAATGTGCCTTCATGAAAAATCATTATTTTGCATTGCTGTAATAATTTTGGCACATGTGGACATGTTGTGCGCATTGATTGTAGATGTGCATGCAGCGACATAAGGGAGGCATTTTATATGTGATGTGTATTTGGCAATATAAGGGTGGTTAGATGCTCATGCGGCGACATAGTGGAGGCAATTCATTTGTGATGTGAATGCGACGAGATAAGGATAGCTAGATGCTCATGCGGCGACATATGGGAGGCCTTTCATTTGTGATGCTCATGCGGGGACATAAGGGAGGCATTTTATTTGTGATGTGCATGCCACGAAAAAAGGGTGGCTTATGTGTATGTGACGACATAAGGGAAGCATTTCATTGTGATGTGCATGCGGCGACATAAGGGTGGCATTGTGGCGATATTATGTGATATCCTGGGGGTGATTTATGTTGATTATGTCTGTGTGGTAGTACAGAAAAAGGGCATTCTTATTGTGGTTATGGCTTATTTATGTATGTCATGCATTTTTACATGATTTGATGTCGGGTCATTACAATTCCTAGCTGCAAGGGTGGAACCACATCTAAGTAATCATTTGATACCTCAAGCTCTGATTCAATTACATCAACAATGATAGGAGTCCATTGTCATTCTCTTATTTTTCTTATTCATTTCCACTATCTTAATATGTTGCCAAGAAAGCCTATTTTAGGGATTTGGTGAAAACTTTTGGTTGATTCTTGCTTCAATTTTGGGCTTGTTCTTTATGTTTTTCCTTTCTATCATTACTTAATTTAATCTCCTACATTGGGCAATTCCTTACCATATGATGCATCTTCTTTCACTTGTTGCAGCTATTGTATGATGCCTTATTAGTGATATCAGCCTTGATAGTATTTTCCTTCTTAAAATTACTTTTTGTATTTTTTATGAACTTCTTGACAAACAAAGTTATATCTAAGTCATCATCATTAAACTAACTATCATCAGTTGGCTTGACGCCAGGGCCTTATCGCATTTAGTCTCTTCCCTGTACAATTTCAGCTTTCTCATCGCATGGATCTTTAGGTTCACAATCAGTTCATCCAAAGAGATTTTATCAAGCTCCTTAATAGAAGAATCCTGAACACTTTGCTCCCCATCTCTTCAAAAGTACATATTTTGCCAAGTGATCTTCCTTTGATTGCAATGATGATAAAATTAATTAGCGTGTCCTGAATTGACTCATTGGCGCCCATTGAGAACAACTCATAGCTTCTCATTAGCATCTCAATTCGAGACTTCTTCACTTGAGATATTCCTTCATGAGTGATTTGGAGAGCATCCTCATTCTACAATTTATGCTATGTCTTTCAGGACATACTCCTTCTACTTTTATTGTTTAGTAGGAACATGATGACCCCATATAACTATTTTCCATAAATCATTGTCTTTTGCTATGAGAAAATTCTCCATTCTACCCTTCCATCAACTGTCTATTGAACATTAAATATTGCTTGTCTAATAGTAGATTGTCCAACATTTATTTCAGTTGGTGCACTAATTTCTTAGACTCTCAAGGTGTTAATCTGATATCGGAGAACTATCACGACCCAGAATTCATCTAGTCATAATGGCACCTAACCCAATCCGCTAGGTAAGTCAAATAACCGTCAACACAACTCAAATGAGAATGATAAGAGTGAATAAGTAAAATAACTGAACTTCTAAACAAAATCCCAAGGATTGGTAACACAAATACTAAGCTTCTAAGACTTAGAATTTACAAAGCCTCTACGAAACAAATACATCATCTGTTCAAAATAAACATAAACAGTTTTGAGAATCTACAGCTACCAAGGACAAGTGGGTATTATAACAGGAACGTGCGTACATCTTTAATGCCACCTTAAACTATACGCATCAACATCATCTCCAAGATCTGCACGCAAGGTGCGGAAGTATAGTATGGGTAAAACCGATCACATGTACTCAATAAGTAACAAACGTAACCTTAGGTTGAAAGTAGTTACGAGCTCGGAATATAGTCGGAGAACAACATCAATAATCAATAATCGATAATAACATGAGATATGATACTGCCATAAATAGTAAACAACTCAAAATAATATTATGCTCTTCTCCATCACAGTTATGGTAAAACAGACATGCTTTTCAAGTACGACAGTCAAAGTCCAAATCATACTACTGAAATCAACTAAACATTAGTTTATCAAACGAACTGCATTTTCCAATTCACAACATTAGATAAATATTTTCATTTACCAATTAGCATGCGAAAAGTATATCTCTATGCCTACATGCCAATATACATGTCAAGTCATCAATTATCATATACCGTCTAGCATTAGGATTATACATCTCTATGCCTATGTGTCAAGTATATATGTCAAATCATCAAATATCATATTACTGACTAGCATGAGGAATATAAATATCTATGCCTATATGTCAAATATACATGTCACCTCAATATCATCGCAATGAACCCATCAAGAATAACAACACATAGCATGCCCACATCAATCATCAATCCTCTCAAGTCTCCATATGACAACATATCACATAAACATAACCCAATCATGTAACACGGAATACCACAATGTGCCTCTAATATAGCTTAGACTCGTGTCACGTACCAAGACACCAATAAAATGTTAGATAGCATATCTAGAATGCACAAATGCTGAAATTTAACATGTGGATATAACTATCATGACTGAAACAGTATGACTACGACTAAGGAAAATAGCACAACATGGAAAATAGCCCTATTGGGTCTCAAACAGAAAATCAGATAGCCTAGACATGATTTCTATCATGGATAACACCTCACGCAGTCAAACAAATGGAGAAAACATGATATCAAGAAGAATAATAGTAAAACAAGGCATATAATAACTTAAGAACTATCCGGATCATGAATATACCACTGCACACACAAACGCCAGTCACGTATGATGTGCGTCACGCCTAACCCATCTCGAATACCATAGTTTTTAAGGATAATAACCCTCAAATCCAAGGTTAGATATGTTACTTACCTCGAACAAACCAAATCCAATACCGATCAGTAAGGCCCCGTAAAGTTTTACCTATGACCCGGGGTTTCGTGGTTCGGATGTTTTGGGTTGAATAGTGCATTGGGGAGTTAAAATTGTTTTTGGAAATACATGGCATTTTTTGCAGTCGCAATACTGACCTGCGGACCGCATATCTGCCGCAGACCGAGGCGGAAATTTGGCAAAACTTTTGGACCATTATGCGGTCCATTATGAAGACGTATAATTACTTTGCGGGCCACATAACCCCTCGCATATCCAGCACAAAAGAAATTCCGGAGGAACGTTCTGCCACACATTATGCGACCGCAGAATTGGTCTACGGACTGCAGAACGGTCGCAAAGTGAGGCAGGGATGCCCAGTTCTAGGGGCCATTATGCGGCCCATTGTGTGGACCGCAGAAGCATTATGAGGTCGCATATGCGACTGTAGATCTGTATCGGGGCTTCATTTTTATAACTTTGTAAGCCGACCATATCTCGATAATTATGCGTAAGAGACCATTTCTTAAGGGGATAACTGGTATTTTTAGAGAGAATGAGTGCACTAGAGTGAGAGGAGATGTCCATAAGCTAATTGTTCCTCCAAAAGCTTGTCCAAGCTTTAAAATTCAACAAGAAAGCTCACAAGGCCTTCAACCAAGAGGTAAGATTCTAGTCCTAACCCTGAATTACGAAATTTTGTGTTGGAATAGGTAATAGGGAGGAAGGTTTTGAGGATGAGGGTTGTTGGCTATGCATGCATGTACATTTTTGAGTTGTGGGAGGACTGTTGAGATTATTTGGGTAAATGTTGGGTAGTGGGATGAAAGAATCCACCATAGGAGGACATTGAAATCTTAATGCACACCTAGTGTTTGATACAATGCTCAAGTGAGCTGGAACCATAAACTCCTTGCTAATTTATGTTCCATTTTTCTATATCTACAAATAAATCAAAGTTGCTAGGATTTCGGGACTGTGTAGTGAATTAAGTAAAGCTCGAGGCAAGGTTTGTTGGCTAAACTCTTCTATTAGAATTAAACCTCACAATATCCTTGTAAGTCACGTGATGCTCATTATAAGTTGATTTTTTTTTCAAATAAGACTTGAGTCAAAATTATTATGCGTTCAATATGTATTCCAAAGATTCTTTTTATGTTGAGTTAATTTTTGAGAATGTGGTTTAAGTATGGGCTGTGTGTTATTATGTTATGATTTAAAGGCGTGATTCTAATGAAAGCTATCATGACAATTGTGTAAGAAATCATATGTGCCTAAGACCCTAAATTGCTCGAATATGTGTTTAAAGTCTTAATTAGAAAGGCCTTGTTGTTGATTATCCATGATGATATTGCAAAGTGAATGAAGAGAACATGAAATATGATGTGCGGCCAATGTGCCAATAGAATGAATGACATGTAAAAGAATATGAAATTAGTGGTAAATCCTTTTAATAATAAATACCTTGGGAGTATCATTTATCCACCGAGGAAGGGTAGGTCGGAACAACCTAACCCCAAAACTACACGTGCCAGTGTAGGAGTGATTGAGGGGTAAATCCCCGTGCTAAAGTGATGAGACTGTTTCCCCTTATATGGGATGAGATTGGTATGTGAGATGTTTCCCCTTAAATGGAATAATATTATTGCTAGCGAGATATGATGTGATGTCGACCCACACGGCATTGTGGGGAGACGGCTTAGCCGATCGAGCTGAGATTGGATGCCATGTCGTGCACGGCTTAGCTGGTCGGGCTAAGATCGGACTCCGTGCTACAACACAGTGGTGTATCGGTGCTAACGATCTCCCAACTTAAATTACTGAAACTTAATTGAAATTTACCTTTACCCTAACTTGACACCTTGTTACTGTCGAGTCTCTTATTGATTTCATGTTTTATTCTCCGTTTACGGTTGCTCATTCTATTGAGAGGGTGTTTAGTTTTACATACTAGTACTATTCCATATGTACTAACCTCCTTTTTTGCCGGGCCCACTACATCTTTAATGGATGCAGGTGGTTCCATAGCAGATAGTACCGATCAGTGATAGCAGCACACCATCTCCTTGGCTGACTTAGTGAGCCCCACTTCATTTTGGGGTCCTGTATCTTTTATCCTTTATACATAGCGTTATGAGGTATAGCCGGAGCCTTATTGCCGGCACTATCTTAGCACTCTTTTGTTCCTATTTGAGGCTCCGTAGACATAGTGTGGGTTGTGTCTATTTTTGAGAAGGTTAAACTAAAAATGTTGTAATTGTATCATCTGTTCCACTTTAACTATGATTGTACAAATGTACTGTTTTGGAGACTTGTTAATGACGTAACTAATGGAAATTAACTGGTGTTATTCACATGACCTCTTACTGTCTAATTAATGAAATGTATTCTTCTCTTTATTCATGGGTGAGTTGGGTAGATGACACTGTGCATGTTTGCTTGACCGGGGTAACTCTGTTGAGCGCTGGTCGCACTCCCCGAGGTCGGGGCGTGACAACAGCAAGACAAACAATACTCTATAAATGCAATCCCACGCGAATCAACCTTCGAACAACTCGAAACTAACCAAAAGCAACTCAAAAATATCCAATAATGCCTTAAGAAACAAACCCAAGCAATAAAAGTGAAATCTTTAAGCAAACACTCAAAGTCAACCAAAATGTCAAGCCCGGCCTGCACCTCGGAACCCAACAAAACTCACAAATTTCGACAACCCATTCTAATACGCGTTCAATCATACTAGTTCCACTCACATCTGACTCCAAATCGATGTCTAAAACTCAATTAATCACTTTAGAATATTTTAGACAAAACCCCCAAATTTCTCTTTTAAATTCATCAATCAAATGCCAAAATCGAAGATGGAATCATGTAATATAATCAAATTCGAGTAAAAAATACTCACCCCAATCCATGTGGTGCAAATCCTCTCCAAATCGCCCAAATCTGAGCTCCCCAACTCAAAATATGATAAAACAACTCAATGGCCCAAAATAGAGTACAAATAGATCTGCTCCAGGTATACCCATCGCGAACGCGGAAAAAGCCTCGCATTCACAAAGCACAAACGTGCTGACCAAAGAAAACACGCTTCGCGTTCGCGGCATGTCATACCTCGAGAACAAGATGAACAATGATGCCAACCTTTGCGAACGCGGAAACGATCTCCCGGATGCGAGGAACAAACCACCAGTTGACTAAAACACACTTAGCGATCGCAGCTGGACATTCATGATTGCAAAGAACACCGGAAGCATCAAATAACAGCAGAAAACCAACAATGCATAAACTCCGAAATGGTCCGAAATCAATTTAAAACATGCCCGAGCCCCTCGGGACTGCGTTCGAACATACCAACAATTTCCAAAACATAACATGGACCAACCCGAGGCCTCAAATCACACATAACAATATCAAAACCACGAATCGCACCTCAAATCAAATTAAATGAACTTTTGAACATTCAACTTTCAAAATTCGTGCCGAACCACATCAAATCAACTCGGGATGACCTCAAATTTTGGACACAAGTTTCAAATGAGATAACGAACCTATTCCAACTCCGGAATAACAATACGAACCCGATATCATCAAAGTCAACTCACAATCAAACTTATGAACATTCCAAACCTTCAAATTACCAAATTTTGCCATATAGTGTTGAAACCTTTTTGAAATATCCAAATGAAAATCCGGGCATACGCCCAAGTGCAAAATCGCCTTCTGAAACTAATAGAAATGTAAAAAATCTCAAATACCCAAAAGTCAAACTTGGTTAACTCTTCCAACTTAAAGTTTCTGAATTGAGAATCATTCTTTCAAATAAATTCTGAATCATCCGTAAACCAAAACCGACGATACACATAAGTCATATTACACCATATGAACCTACTCTTGACCTCAAACCACTGAACTGAATTCAAATGCTCAAATCAACCGATCGGGTCGTTACATTCTCCCGCACTTAATTATAAGTTCGCCCGCGAACGTGCCAAGAGTCGCAACAAAGCCATCAGAACATTGAATCAACGTTCCATAAGTGTACCCATGGGTGATCTCATGTCACCCCAACCATATAATCCTGACAACACAACATAACTGAAGATTCTTACTTTAACCTTAATCCATAAGCCTTATAATCAAATCTCTAACATCCAGAATCCACCCGAGTCTCGCATCTACACACTATACAAGTATGGATAAGTTCTATCAAGCCATAACCATAACCCAACATATAATCACATGATACACCCCATAACTCGGATACTCATAGCTTCTTAATGACAAATCTGGTACCAGTAACTAACTTTATATCAACTAAAACCTTCTTCTAAACCTTCGTAGACTGCCAAATGATGAAGGAAACACATATAATCTCATAACCACTCATCAGATCAACCAGTCATGGAGCGTCTTCCCCGCTAACAACCATTGCCAAATTATAAGCTGACTTCCTATATTATTCTTCAAAACATACTGTAACAAAATTCGATAGCACTCATTCCAATTCTAATGACCTCATTACATCAAATACAAGTTGTTCTACTGATATGCAACACCAATACTATCTAAAGCCACACACCGTGTAATCCGTGCACCAATAAGCAACAACTCAAATGTACCTAAAATGGAAAAAGAGTCAAATAAGAGAACCGTCTAGCAAGATCCACAGATACACCACAAGCGCAATGCTATGAACAAATCACACATCGTAGAACCAAGATACACAAATCTAACTGTCACGACTCAAACCAGTGGGCCATGATGAGTGCTCGAGTCCTACCTGTGGAACAACCCTAAGCATATGTCTAAGATATCAACATGAAATAAGTGTTGGTCATGCATAACGTCTGGAAATAAACTATTAAATCATGTGAAAAACATACGCGAGAAAATATGCCCAAAAACCATATGTACATATATATATGGAATACGGTAGGGCGAGCCGATAGGGCCACATATTATCAAACTATACATGACAGGCTATAGACCTCTAATAGAGTGTACAACTATATAAAGAACACGACTGTGCCCCGTCATACCCATATATGTATACAAACAAATCATACCAAAACCCAAAAGCAACTCCGACTCAAATGGAGCACACCAACTCTTGTTGAGCAAGGATCATAGGAAGGGGGACCGTTAGCCTGTCTACCTGCACCTGCAGGCATGCAACGTAGGCCCCTTGGCAATAGGGGCATCATTACGAATAATGTACCGAGTACGTAAGGCATGGAAATCAGTATTTAAAAGACATAAAAGAACATGGAGTAAAGGATTCCACCTGTAAGTCTAAATAACTTTGTGAATCTTGAAACATTTATAACGTCATGCATGTGCATATAAGTATCATATCATGCATAGGTATATGCGTAAATAACATCATCAAGCCTCTGAAGGCATCCCATCATATCATCTCGGTCTCTGTGGGCAAAAAATCATTAACGTATACCAACTAATCATGTGGTGGTATATATGTAATGTCGTAATCTTTCCCCATACCCCATATACATATAATAAATATTTATATAACGCCACTGTCATGGGTCAATGTACATGTATAAATGAATGCAAATCATAAATAAGTAAGTCAATAAAATCTTTCAAAATGTCATAAGATCAATATGCCTTCGGATATACTATATCAACTTACGTATTTTTGTGAGACCCCAAGTACTTCTATGAATAGAGTCATTTATGAAAGTTGTGCGTTTGCTCGTTTCATTGTATCATATGGATCCTCCTAAAAGGAAAGAAGGGGTAGCCTTAACATACCTTTGTTTCTTGGCTAGCGGTAGCTCACTAGTTCCAGTACTCTCTACAAATGATAATCTATATTGTATAAATGGTTTGAATCACAATCAAATCAATAAACCAAGAATTGGATTCACTGCGACATTTTATCGAACACTTAGGGTGAATAAGATTCATATCATCCTAAACTGTGAATTCGACACTACTATCTCGTCTCCTCTTCTCACAACACAACCACCATCACAACAACTGTACTTCACAATTTTCAGCCATAGGACACCTTAAGAAACTACTCAAAATCGTTCAACAACTACAACACTTCATCAATAACCAAAATATGATCCAAATGACCTCAAATACATGGAGAAGAGTATGATATCACCTTGAATGGCAAGGATAAAAATACATATACATATTTATAACTATATTTCCAGCCCTTCAACACAACCAAATCCTCCTCAAATATACTACAAGAACCTTTATTTCTACATCAATAAGAATTTAAAGTGGATTTCTCCAAGTTGAAGATAAACTAATCTAGAAGGATTGTTGAATTCTTACCTTAAGTAGTTGGAGAATAGGGATAAGATGAACTTGAGATAAGCCTTCTAACACCTTTACACACAAAACCTCGATACCAAGAGGAAAATTGCAATATAATTTCCTTAGAGAGAGTTCTCTGTATGGTGCAATTGTAAAGTGATTCTAATTTATTGTGATCATGTTCATATGAATTGTATAATCTGTAGAAGCTCCTAAATGACCTCCTTCACTCTGAATATTTGATATATATTAATTTGTAATGACTAAGGGGCCTTGGACGGTGGAAGAGGCAACATTTGTCTTTACTTGGCAATAGATCTTTTACAAGGAATACATATATACACATAAGCAACTCAATATTTCTCTACTAATTATAGGACCTTTATTATACTAATCATGTGTATTATGCATACTTACATGCTAGCATATGTTATTTTTTAATAGCATAGCCATTCCTCATTTTACTAGGAGTTATAACATCGATGTAATATTGTGGGGTGTAACATCAACGTAATACCATGAGGTGTTGATGAGTGGTGATTTTACTATTTATTTTAGTCTCTTTTCTTTGGTTTTTGCATCTGTTAATTATAATATGAGGTTGTTTATGGTGCGTATTGATAGAGTTTAAGGTAAATGATTCCATGAAGAGAGTTGAATTCAATTGAAGTGGAGTTGAGCAATAAAAGAGTTAAAAAAGTGCAAATTCTTTCAGTGATTTTGCATCTGCGGAAGGGTGTTCGCGTATGTGACCTCGCATCTACGATTGGAAGGCCGCATCTGCTGAAATATCAATGTCCAGCTAGGAGCGCATTTGCAGAGTCGCATCTGCGCACAAACCACACACATGCGTATGCGCTTTTGCGCTTCTTGGACCGCTTATGCGGAAGTTTAAATGCCCACTTATGATCACTTCTTCGTGCAGCATTCCGCTTCTGCGGAGCCGTACCTGCGAAGATCCTTCCGCAGGTGCAGTTTACGGGCTTCAGCTATGGGCAGTCTTGGCATTTCATATTTTCTTGATTCCAAACCCACAAATAAACGACCTAGCTTATTGGAAAGGCATCTTTGGCTTAATTTTCAATCTCTTGACTAGAGAACACAAGTTTCGGAGCTAGGGTTCTTGCACACACACTTGGGTCTTCAAGATTTGAAGCTTTTGGTTGAGAATTTCTTACCTATTTATCTTCATTTATTCATTTCCTTACTTTGTATTGAATATCTAAGTGTGTAGTATTTTTTCCAACACTTGAATCTTGTTTATGGAAATATTCATATTTAAAGTGTGGATTAAATATCTTGTTGTGCTTATGTATTGAATGATTTTTATTTATAATGAAGTGTGTTATTGTTTCTTTAATTATTCTTTATCTTTAATCTTTTTAAAGGGGTTAGCTAACCCTAAGACTCGCCCATATACTTCAAATTACTNATTTATCTTTATTTATTCATTTCCTTACTTTGTATTGAATATCTAAGTGTGTAGTATTTTTTCCAACACTTGAATTTTGTTTATGGAAATATTCATATTTAAAGTGTGGATTAAATATCTTGTTGTGCTTATGTATTGAATGATTTTTATTTATAATGAAGTGTGTTATTGTTTCTTTAATTATTCTTTATCTTTAATCTTTTTAAAGGGGTTAGCTAACCCTAAGACTCGCCCATATACTTCAAATTACTTTTGGGAAAGATAATTTGGGGTTGGGAAAGATTAATTAACAAGAACTTGAGGCTTTAACCGTCACTTTATAGCTTCTACCTTGGGATAAGATTGAACTACTTGTATCCATAATAGGGTGTGCTTAATCTCTTAATTATTTTAGGGATAATTTAATTAGGAAGTCTTGTTAGTATTTGAAAGAAGCTAATATAGAATTATTACCTGAGGCTAATTAAAATAAACTCGCTCATATTTGTAAAATCGTGAAATACATTGGATCGTTACTTGAGTGTAATTCTATTTGCATCCATTCTTGTAGCCATTGATCATCTTACTTGCTTTCTAGGTTAGTTTATATTTTCGCAATTAGTTATAGATATTTTCTCAAAACTTTTCTAAGTGTTTGGCTTAGTATAACAAGTGATAATTCTCTTATACGCCTAATAGCCTACACATTGTTCTTTGTGGGATTCGACCCCGACTCATTATTGGGTAAATTATATTGCATGCGACCGTGTCCATTTACTTTTTAGTAGTGGATTTGGACGTTATCAAAATGATAGCGATTGAATTTTCGATTTTGATTTGCTTGGGGACAAGCAAAAGCTTTAAGTTGGGGTGTTGATGAGTGGTGATTTTACCATTTATTTTAGTCTCTTTTCTTTAGTTTTGCATTCGTTAATAATAATATGAGGTTTTTTATGCTGTGTATTGCTAGAGTTTCAGGTAAATGATGCCATGAAGAGAGTTGAATTCAATTGAAGTGGAATTGAGCAATAACAGAGTTAAACAAGTGCAAATTCCTTTAGTGATTCTACATTTGCAGAAGGTTGATCGCTTATATGAACTCACATCTACGAGTGGAAGGCCGCATCTGCAGAAATATCAATCTCCAGCTGGGAGCGCATCTGTGTTTTGTTATCCGCATATGCGGAGGCGCATCTGCGCACAAACAATGCATCTACGTATGCGCTTCCACGCTTCTTGGACCGCTTCTGCGGAAGTTCAAATGACCACTTATGGTCGCTTTTGCGTTCAGCATTCCGCATCTGCGGAGCCACACCTGCGAAGATCCTTCTGCATGTGCAGTTTACGGGCTTCAGCTATGGACAGTCTTGGCATTTCATATTTTCTCGATTCCAAACCCACAAATATACGACCTAGCTTATTGGAAAGGCATCTTTGGCTTAATTTTCAGTCTCTTGACTAAAGAACACAAGTTTTGAAGCTAGGGTTCTTGCACACACACTTGGGTATTCAAGATTTGAAGCTTTTGGTTGCGAATTACTTACCCATTTATCTTTATTTATTCATTTTCTTGCTTTGTATTGAATATCTAAGTGTGTAGTATTTTTTCCAACACTTGAATTTTGTTTATGGAAATATTCATATTTAAAGTGTGGATTAAATATCTTGTTGTGCTTATGTATTGAATGATTTTTATTTATAATGAAGTGTGTTATTGTTTCTTTAATTATTCTTTATCTTTAATCTTTCCAAAGGGATTAGCTAACCCTAGGACTCGCCCATTTACTTCGAATTAATTTTGGGAAAGATAATTTGGGGTTGGAAAAGATTAATTAACAAGAATTTGAGGCTTTAACCCTTATTTTATAGCTTCTACCTTGGGATAAGATTGAACTACTTGTATCCATAATAGGGTGTGCTTAATCTCTTAATTGTCTTAGGGATAATTCAATTAGGAAGTCTTGTTAGTCTTTGGAAGAAGCTAATATAGAATTATTACCCGAGGCTAATTAAAATAAACTCGCTCATATTTGTAAAATCGTGAAATACATTGGATCGTTACTTGAGTGTACTTTTAGTTGCATCCATGCTTGTAGCCATTGATCATATTACTTGCTTTCTAGGTTAGTTTATATTTTCGCAATTAGTTATAGATATTTTCTCAAAACGTTTCTAAGTGTTTGGCTTAGCATAGCAAGTGATAATTCACTTATACGCCTAATAGCCTACACATTGTTCTCTGTGGGATTCGACCCCGACTCATTGTTGGGTAAATTATATTGCATGCGACCGTGTCCATTTACTTTTTAGTAATGGATTTGGATGTTATCAAAATGATAACTATTGAATTTTCGGTTTTTATTTGCTTGGGGACAAGCAAAAGCTTTAAGTTGGGGTGTTGATGAGTGGTGATTTTACCATTTATTTTAGTCTCTTTTCTTTAGTTTTACATCCGTTAATTATAATATGAGGTTGTTTATGTTGTATATTGCTAGAGTTTCAGGTAAATGATGCCACGAAGAGAGTTGAATTCAATTGAAATGGAATTGAGCAATAAAAGAGTTATAAAAGTGCAAATTCCTTTAGTGATTCTACATCTGCGGAAGGCTGATCGCTTATGTGACCTCGCATCTACGAGTGGAAGACCACATCTGCGGAAATATCAATCTCCAACTGGGAGAGCATCTGCGCTTTGTTATCCGCATATGCGGAGGCACATCTGCGCATAAATGACACACCTGCATATGCGCTTTTATGCTTCTTGGACCGCTTCTGCGGAAGTTCAAATGACCACTTATGGTCGCTTTTACGTTCAGCATTCCGCTTCTGCGGAGCCGCACCTGCGAAGATCCTTCCCCAGGTGTTGTTTATGGGCTTCAGCTATGGGCAGCCTTGGCATTTCACATTTTTTCGATTCCAAACCCACAAATACACGACCTAGCTTATTGGAAAGGCATCTTTGGCTTAATTTTCAGTCTCTTCACTTGAGAACACAAGTTTTGGAGCTAGGGTTCTTGCACACACACTTGGGTCTTGAAGATTTGAAGTTTTTGGTTGAGGATTTCTTACCCATTTATATTCATTTCTTCATTTCCTTGCTTTGTATTGAATATTTAAGTGTGTAGTATTTTTTCCAACACTTGAATCTTGTTTATGGAAATATTCATATTTAAAGCGTGGATTAAATATCTTGTTGTGCTTATCTATTGAACGATGTTTATTTATAAGGAAGTGAGTTATTGTTTCTTTAATTATTCTTTATTTTTAATGTTTCCAAAGGGATTAGCTAACCGTAGGACTCGCCCATTTACTTTGAATTAATTTTATAAAAATAATTTAGGGTTGGGAAAGATTAATTAACAAGAACTTAAGGCTTTAACCGTCACTTTATAGCTTCTACCTAGGGATAGGATTGAACTACTTGTAGCCATAACATGGTGTGCTTAATCTCTTAATTGTTTTAGGGATAATTCAATTAAGAAGTCTTGTTAGTATTTGGAAGAAGCTAATATAGAATTATTAGCCGAGGCTAATTAAAATAAACTCGCTCATATTTGTAAAATCGTGAAATACATTGGATCGTTACTTGATGTAACGACCCGACCGGTCATTTTGGGCAATTACGCTCCTTTCAACTATTTGAAGTCTTGAAGAACTTCCTACGAGGTATTATGACTTGTGTGAATTGCCGGTTTTGGTTTTACGATATTTCGGAGTTCGCTTGGAAGGATGAATTTTCATGTTGGAAGCTTAAGTTCAAATAGTTGACCGGATATTGACTTATGAGTAAACGACCTCAAATTTTAATTTTGATGGTACCAATAGTTCCGTATGGTAATCTCGGACTTAGGCTTGAAATGGTAACTTTGGAGGTCCGTAGTGGAATTAGGCTTGAAATTCCAAAAATTTAATTTTGGGAAGTTTGACCGAGGAGTTGACTTTTTGATATCGAGGTCGAAATCTGATTCTGGAAATTTGAATAGCTTCGTTATGCCATTTATGACTTGTGTGCAAAATTTAAAGTCATTCCGGATTGATTTGATATGTTTCGGCACAAGATATAGAATTTAAAAGTTCAAAGTTCATAGATGCAAAAATGCATGGGCTGTCCAGGCACCGCTGGTGCAAAACAATCATCGCGGGTGCGAAGACCGCAGGCGCGCAAAAATCATCGCGGGTGCAAAGACCGCAGGCGTGAAGAAATCACCGCGGGTGCGTAGACCGTAGGTGCGAAGAAATCACCGCAGGTACGAAGACCGCGGGTGCGAAAAAACCACCGTGGGTGCGAAAATCCTAGACAGAATGTTAAAAACATAGGGGTTTTGAGTTTTTGCCATTTTTGGGCCTTCAAGCACGGTGTTTGGGGCGATTTTGAGAGTGAATTCAAGAGAAACTTGAGGTAAGTCACTTGTGATCATTTCTACTCCATAATATTGAATTATCATCGAATAATCCGACTAGATTACATATATTTGAGGTATAAATCGGGGGTTTGAACTTAGGGATTTATAAATAAGATTTGAAGATTTGGAGTTCGAGTTGAGGTCGGATTTTGGTAAAATTAGTATTGTTAGACTCGTGGTTGAATGGGCTTCCGGATTTTATAACTTTTATCGGATTCCGAGATGTTGTCCCCACAGCTGATGTTTGGGGCATAATTTCGGATTTTTGGAAAATATTAGTATTTTGATATGGATTTAATTCCTATAATATTTGTGGGCTGAATTAAATTAATTGTGACTAGATTCGAGCCGTTTAGAAGTTGATATGCGCATAATGGAATTTCTGGAGCATTGCTTAGCTTGCTCGATATTGAATTTTGCTTGTTCGAGGTATGTAACTCTTCTAATCTTGGAGTTGAGGGTATGAACCCTGAATATATATATTTCGTGAATTGTTGGGAGGTGACGCACATGCTAGGTGACGGGCGTGTGGGCGTGCACTATAGAAATTATGACATAATTGTTTCTGTGGAATTTTGTAGTTAAATGACCTTGGTATTTTTCATGCGTTTTATGAGTTAAAGAAATTGAGCTGAAAAGCATATTAAAAATTATATTTTGGCTATGTGCCAGTATTATTGGGACCCACTGAGGTCATATTGCTGTGAATTATTTGTTTAAATTGAAAATTCATACTCAGTCATATTCATTTCATTGCATATCATATCTCAATCTCTGTTGTTATTTATTGATGCATCATATCATCATGTTTGGGCTATTCTCATGACATTGTGAGCCCATTAGAGAGAGACTGGAGAGATTGATGACTGAGGGAGGCCGAGTGCCTGATTATGAGGATATTTTGGGATCGAGCTGCACGCCGCAGCAGGCCATGTTGGCTTTATATATATTATTACTATTATATGGATCGGGATTGCCCGCCTGCAACAGGCCTTATTGGCTTATAATGGCACGTGAGTTGTCCGTGCAGATTATGATATGATATTATAGCACGTGAGTTGTTCGTGCAGCACGTGAGTTGTCCGTGCAGATTACAGCACTCGGGCTGAAGGAGCCCCTTCGGAGTCTATACACACCCCCAGTGAGCGCAGGTACCTACTGAGTGCGAGTGTCGAGTGTCGAGTGCTGAGTGCTGAGTGTCGAGTGCTAAGTGACTGGGAGGAATGAGTGATTATGATGTATGCCCTAGTGGCATGAGTGATTGCGAGGTATGCCCGAGTGGCATGAGTCACTGTGAGGTATGCCTGAGAGGCATGAGTGACTGTGAGGTTTGCTCTAGGGGATGTATATGAGTGATGTTCTGCCCGAGGGGCTGTTTATGATTTTATCACTGAGTTGCATCGCATTGGCATGCACATATGACATACATACATAGAGATGTATTTTTTTCATGTTGTACAACATCACATCATTCATGATTTCTCACACAATCTTACAGATGGCATAGTGATGCATTTGTTTTACACAGGTTATCCCGAAGGAAAATGAAACATCTTATTTATTATTGAAAATATTTTGGGAGAAATTATTGTTTTTAAACTATTCATATTTCTGGTAACTTCGACAAACAATTTGGATTTTCACTAATGTATTTGAAAGGAGGAACTATTATTTGTTTTAAATCATGATTTGGATGAGCATTTTATCTCTGAGTTACTTCTGGTATTACTTGTGTAACGACTCGGCCAGTTGTTTTGAATATTATAACCCCATTTACCTATTTACTGCTCAATATATGCCTTGGCATTGATTTATGACTTAGCGGGTTAGTTGGTTCGGGCCCGGAAGGAATTCAGAGTGAAATGAGACACTTAGTCTCATAATTAAAAACAAACTAAGTTAGAAAAGTGGAGTGGATATGGACCTATGTGTAAATGACCTCAGATTCGAATTCGGATAATTCCAATAGCTCTGAATGGTGATTTCAGACTTAGGATCGTGTGCGGAAGAATTTTTTGAGGTCCGTAGAGGAATTACACTTGAAATGCCGAAAGTTGAATTTTTGGAAATTTTTACCGAGGGGTTGATATTTTGATATCGGGGTCGAAATCCGATTCTGAAACTTTTAATAGGTATGTTATGTCATTTATGACTTGTGCGCACAATTTGAGGTCAATCGGACGTGATTTGATAGGTTTCGGCGTTATTTGTAGAAATTAGAAATTCTAAAGTTCAATAGGCTTGAATTGGGGCGTAATTCATGGTTTTAGCATTGTTTGAGGTGATTTGAGGATTCGACTAAGTTCGTATGATGTTTTAGGACTTGTTGGTATATTTGGTTGAGGTCCCGAGGGCCTTGGGTGAGTCTTGGATGGTTAACAGATCAAACATTGAACTATAACAGCTGCTGCAATTTCCTTCTGTTGGAAATTTCTTGTGCTAGATTCGAGCCCGAAAATCTCTCAGAATCGAGCCCAGAAATCGAGCCCAGATGTGAGCCCAGATCGAGCCCAGGGTC